>PVJC01044043.1:0-12216 GCA_004026665.1 Murina feae
AGATGGTATCTCATTGTTGTTTTGATTTGCATTTCTCGGATGATTAGTGACTTTGAGCATGTTTTCATATGTCTCTTAGCTTTCTGAATGTCCTCTTTTGAAAAGTGTCTATTTAGGTCCTTTGCCCATTTTTTGATTGGATTGTTTGTCTTCTTTTTGTTAATTTGTATGAGTTCCCTATAAATGTTGGAGATTAAACCTTTACCAGTGATAACATTGGCAAATATATTCTCCCATGTAGTGGGTTTTCTTGTTGTTTTGCTGATGGTTTCTTTCACTGTGCAGAAGCTTTTTATTTTGATAAAGTCCCATTTGTTTATTTTCTCTTTAGTTTCCAATGCCCTAGGGGCTGTATCGGTGAAGAAACCGCTTTGGCATATGTCTGAGATGTTGTTGCCTTTGTATTCCTCTAGTATTTTTATGGTTTCCCATTTTACATTTAAGTCCTTTATCCATTTTGAGTTTATTTTTGTGTATGATCAACCTTTGGTGTTCAACTAATGGTGTTAGTTGGTGGTCTAGTTTCATTTTTTTGCATATATCTGTCCAATTTTCCCAGCACCATTTATTGAAGAGACTGTCTTGATTCCATTGTTTTCTTAATCTTAGAAATAGATCACTTGGAAAACAAACAAACCACAATCACTTGAGAAAGAACGTGGATCTTGAACATATTGCTTAAAAGATGCTACAGGAACTGACGCAGTTTCAAAGCCACCCCCACTGCCACTGGCACGGGGCATAAGGAGCCTAAGGAACTGAGACCTCTTCGTAGGCGGTTGCTTTTTCCCACATCATGCACTACCCTACAAGGTGACCAAGGTGAACTCACATAGAGAAAAAACACATGTGATGTGCAACCTCAGGATTAATCAGGCAGCAAGACAGAATTTGAATGGTAATTTATTCACTTGTTCAGAAAATGGTTACTGTTTGCTAAGTAGCTCTCAATCAAGGCAAGTTGCTTTCAGTCCAATAGGGGGAGACAGACATATAATACAATATATGTAATCCACTTTTAAAGGCTCAGATCACAGTCTCTCAGCATATAGTAGTGGCAGAAAGAATTCTATCAGTTTGTCAAGGAAATGCTTCATAGAATACACAGAGAAAAGTAGAAATAGCACTGAAAAGAAAGATATGGCGTTAGGAAATAGACAAGATGTTTGAGGAATTACAAGTCTGTTGATATGGCTGGAAGATGTAAGGGAGGGCGGATAAGGAGTTAAGTAGAAAAGATGGTAAAGGTTGGTCTTACAGATGCCTCTTGAAATCACACTAGATGTTTGAATCTCCTCTTGAAGTCAATCAGAGCCTGCAAATAGGTACAACAGGGAAATATTTCAAAAGTCCAGGTAAAGGATAGTAAAGTCCTGCATGAATCAGTGACAGTAAGGATGGAAGGAAGTGGTAAAACCAAAAGACGTTAATGAATAAATATATATTAGCACTAGCTTGGTACTTGCAAATAGAAATGACTAAATGTATATTTGCTATATTCGTTGTTCTCAAGAAGATAACTTTTAGTAGCATAGGCTCAGAAAGGCTCCTGCTATTTAAGGGATGGGTTAGGATGCTTCTATTTCCAGTAATATAGCACAATAATGACTCAGGATCTAAGCATAAGAGGCCTACGCCTCAGTCCTGCACTTTGAAGAGCCTGAAATGGTCCTTGTCTGGACATGCCCATCTTCAAAGGCTAAGAAATACGGATTCAAGGAGACCTACCAGGTTAGATCTCTAGCGCTCCTCTTCTAGATCCTGGTACCCAGGAATCTAAATTCCATGCCTCTGCGCCCTTAGCCTGTTCTCTTTTTTTGCTTAGGTCTCTTCCTTGTGTTGTCCATCCTAAGAGCAGACTGAGCCACTGGTATTCACATACCCAGGCTAGAGGGGTGAGTACAGAAGAGCTGTTTATGGGGGCAGACATGTGCTTGGATGCATGGGTGTCATGTCTGCATGTAAGTGGGGAAATCCCCCGTACTAAAGGATGGATGCAAGGGTATGTAGAGAAGAGGAGCAGGCTCCAAGCTGCAGCTTAGAGGCCCTGGGCTTTTTCTATGGTACTAGAATGTACATTCTAGTACAGATACACAAAGAATCAAAGAATTCTAAATTCAAACTTGGCCCTTCACATCGTTATGAAGACTTATTTGTCAGGATAGGAAGACAGAATATACTTTATTCAATTACTTAATTCAAATGTTTAAATATATGGACATATGATATGTAGGTCTGTGTACACTTGACCTGACCCCCATAATGATCAGGGGTAGAACTTGACAGAAAACTGAATTTTCATGAAAATACTAACCAAAATTTCTACATTGGATAAAATTCAACAAATACAGAGATGCTTCAACAAGAAAGTAAGGCATAATTCCAAAGTCACAGAAAAACAGAAACCTAAAGTATAAAAGATGAAAAGACACAAGAGATTAAAGAGAAATGTTTTTCAGTTCAAAGAAGAGAATAAAAGGGGGGAAAGCAAATATTTCAGAGAAATAATGTTGAGAATTTTAGAATATAAAAAGACATGATTCTTCATGTTCAGGGAACTCAAAAAATTCAAAGCTGTATACATAAAAACTATTGAAACCTAAAATTACAACAGTAAAAAATTTAAAAACTGGAGGGAGGAGGTTTAAAATAATTATAGAAAAAGATATATATATATATATAGTATATATAATCCTATATAATAAAGATGTAATATGCAAATGGTTGTTATGTAACGACTGACCATATAATGACCAGATCACGGATCAGCAGGAGGTTGGGGCAGTGAGCTACAAGCGGGTAGCAAAGAGCTACAGGAGGGGGCAAGGCAGCAAGCCAATGCAGGGGCAGGGAGGAGGGGGAACAGGAGGAGCTACAGGAGGGTGGCAGGGAGCTACTGGCACACGGATTCATATGCAGGGCTACTAGTATATATTATAATACTATAATACTAGCATGCACAAAGGGATAAAAATGGGACTTACAAGAAACTTACCACAGCAATAAAGGAAGCCAAAAGACAGTAGAATCCCTTCAAACTTCTGAAAGAGCATAACTTTCAAACCTATCAGTCAAGAGCTAGGGCAAATATGCATATTTCCAGATAAAGGTGGGTAGTTTATTTGTAAGTAGAGACTCACTAAAAGAACTTGTTTTGGAGAAGGCACAATTCAAATCCAGAAGCATTTTAGTATCTAACAATTCATTTTAGAACAAAGAAAACAATAAACATACATTTAGACAAAAATCAACAGTAAAAATTGATCATCATCATAACAGTGTCTCATTTGCGGATTTTTATGGGTTGAGTTGGGTCTTCCAACATTGAAGTCCTAACTTGTAGTAGCACGGCACGTGACTGTATTTTGAGACAGAGACTTTACAGAGATAATCAGTAAAAGTGGAATCATAGGGCAGACCCTAATCTAATATCACTGGAGTCTTTATGCAAAAGGGAAAATTTAGACACAGAGACTGTCACAGAGGGAAGATGACCTAAAGGAACATAAGGAGAAGATGGCCATGATAAGGCAAAGAGAGCGGCCTCCAGCAGGTCCTTCCCTCACAGCCTCAGAGAGCCAGCCCCGCCCACCCCTTGGCTTTGGACAGCGCTGCTAAAGCTGCGAGACAACCAATTCCTGTTAGTAAGCCACCCAGGTTGTGGCTAAAAAAGAAAAAGTTACAGTTATAATTTTGTAATTACTTTTTGTAAAACTTTCTAAGACCCAATAATTTTAAAGCGATATTAACATTAGATTTTAAGTTAATCACATATATAAAACTTTTGATGAACAGATAATAGAAATAGGGAGTACATGATCAAAATCAATTTAGGAAACACAACAGAATTTAAAAATAAAACCTCAATTTAATAAAAGGAGACAAAAAATGAGGAGGAAATACCTAAAGTAGGGGAAAGTAGAAAAAACAAACAGTGAGATGATAGAAGTAATTCCAAGTATTAATAAGTCATTTATAAAAATATCAAATAAATTAAATAAATCTAATAGTTGAAAGGCAAAGATCAATTAGGTTTTAAAAACAAAATCTAGCAATATCATTTTCAAAAGATATTATCTACCTGATAATAGGATAACATGCAAATTGGTCAGGATGCCGTCAAGTAATGACTGATCAGCAGGCAGCATCCCTGCCCCCTGCTCAGGCAGCTGTGGGACCTGGGGTTGGTAGGATAGGTTATGGTAGGAGGGGATAAGAAAGGAGAGGAAGAGGAAGGCGGGCCTGCATGCAGACAGGCCAAGAGGAGAAACAGAAATACAGAAAGAAAACAAGAAAAAGACGCAGGAATGGAAAAGGGAAGGAAACACAGGCCTGAGCCGGGTGGTGACTGGTTGTGGTGGGGGGCAGAGCAGGTGTGCCCAGCGAGGGGTAGCCCGCAGGCTGCATGGAGGGGGGAGCCCCGCCCAGATGCGGGAGGAGGGCAGTGGTCCTGGCATGGGCTATTGGCGTGGAGGCACCTGTGGGTCCTGGGATGGAGAGGTAGACAGTCCGAGGCCTTCCAAGTGGAGGCTCTCCTGCTTCATAGCAGCAGCAGCACCTGGGCCCCGTGGGCCTTGACCACCTTCACTGGGCCAGGCGTCTCGCACTGGGAGGGGAGGCACAGCTTAGCTGGGGCAGAGTCGCACACTAAGGAGGGTACCCCTTTCCTCCCCGAGGTCTGGACCCCAATGGCACTGGCCAGAGTTAGATTGATGGCACATTAAGTGTACTTTGTTGACTAGAAATTGTGGCATCCTGGGCAGGGAATAGGAGGAGGATGGCAGTGGGGAGGCCAGGGAAGGAGGTGGTGGTGAAGGCCTGGTCAGGGTGGGGGGTTAACGTCTCCTGAACAGAAGCTTTAATAACAAACTGCACTCAGATGGGGCTGGAAGCAGGTCCCAGAGAGGAAAGGGGAAGGTTTAAAAGAGAAATAAGTGACCATGGTGGGAGAGGGGCCGTAATAATAGGGAAGGAGGGAGGGAGGGAGACTCACAAGGGAAAGGTGAATTGGGGGGAGGAGGGAGGTGTAAGAAGAAGACAGACATGGGAAATAAAGGGAGAGAAGGGAAGAGGGTGGGAGGGAGAGGGGCCGCAAGAGGTTCAAAGGGAGGGAGGGAAAGTAAGCAGGAAAGAAAAAGATGCTGAAATGGGGTGAGGCCAGGAAAATTGTTAAATAAGAAGAAACAGAATGTGAGAGTAAGGGGAATTTAAAGAAATTAGTAAGAAAATTAATTACAGGATGATTTTTTAAAAATGTAATCGGACGTCCCCTGAGGGCTTCTGGATGGTGAAAGGGCTCAGGCTTGGCTGAGGGCCCACCACCCATGCACGAATTTCATGCACTGGGCCTCTAGTCTGAAATACATGGGCATACTATTTACGTAGAATTAGATGCCTGCAAGAACGTGTAAGAAGCAGTTTGGAAAAAGAATCATAAGAAAATTATAGAAGTTGTTATGAGTAAAATACCCTTTTGGTATTTTATGTTATTTAAAAAATATTTTAAATAATAGCATTTTCCATCCCATTAAAATGTGGCGTATATTATTTACATAACAGGTAACCAGAGAGAAAATATTAGCTTCTCTTTTCTTTTTGCTTTAACACCTCAAAATATATTGGGTTTTATAACTTAAATTTGCCTTTCTAAATTAAAACATTGATGCTCCAAAAAGACAAGAAACTGCTTTCTTAATAGTACATTTTCCGCAGTAAGTATAAATGAATATTATACCATTACAATAAAAGAAAAATTTTCAATCCATTTTGATATTAATAAAATTGTTATTGTTATATTTGTGTAGTAACTATGAGGTGAAATAGAATTTCAACTAAGAACATCTAAAATACATATTTTCAACTTTTCTGATAAATTATGTTCTAGGTCAGCTGAAAGAAAATGTAATAATTACCTATTACTTTGACAAACAAAACAATTACTACTTACAACTCAGTAAACTAGAAAAGAATGACTACAATTATGGGAAAAGATGTAATTTTAAAGACAGAAACTGACATTTTTTTATTTGCTAGAATAGCAATCATTATTGATTGATTTTTTTCGGGATTCTACAATATCTGTTACCCAAACACTAATAAAAAACAGATTTTTTTCTCTCTATTTTCATGTATGATATACATAATGTAAGTAGCGCAAACCCATTATGAAGTGCTAATGATGAAAAAAGTCAAGGAATATTTGCCTGCCTCACAGGTAAGTACTAATTACAGTCCTAAGGACATTTGAACTGGATAATTTGTGACTGCAGGTGGGAAGGAGAGAAGGAGGCTGTCCTGTGCACTACATCCCTAGGGATGTTGGACAGCATCCCTAGCCTTTACCTGCCAGATGCCAACAGCACCTCCCTGGTTCCTGCCAACCCCATCTCCTTTCAAAGTCCTGATATCAAAAATGGACCAATGTCTCTTGGGCAAATCATCCCTGGTTGAGAATCACTGACTTAATTTGAGTATTTCTAGCTCATTTTCTTTTTTTTCTTAGTGATACTTCTTCAATAGTCTCAATTTTATTTAATTTTATTGTAGATTAAAAATATGCCCAGCATACAGCCCAGGAAACTTAATATCTAAGACAATGATTAACACCTAAATGGAAGCAATACCTAGATAAAGCACATCTTTTCAGGTCATTGTTAAAGCTGATTGAAGCATTTTTAGTTCTCTAATGAAGCTACCAAGGAAGCATCAGCATTCTTTTGGGCTAGTTCTCATTATTAGTTAGTTGCAAATAGAATCTCAGTGCAAATTTAACTTAAAGAGAGAGGAATTCAATGATTTTTTAAAAATATAAACCAGGGGGAGGAAGATAGCTTATAACTATCTTAGCTATCTTCCAGAAGCTGCGATACTGTGAGGCCCAGAAATATTCTCATTCCCCTCATTTCTCTTTAAATGCCTACTTTATGTTTTTATTTGCAACTTTTTACTTTGAAGATTTTCAATTATACATGAAATTAGAGGTAAGAGTATAACACAAATTAAATTATAACTTAGTTCCATCAATCATAATAGTCTGTTATTCTTGTTTCATCTCTTCTCTCTTTAACTGGGCACCATTAGAGCACACGAAAGCAAATTCTAGATATTCTAACATTTCATTAGTAAATATTTCTGCATCTACTGCTAAAAGATATGCTCCTTTTTGTAATATAACCATAAAACCATTGTCACATGTAAATTAAAAATAAAATTAATTTTAAAATAATATTAAATAGCCCATCAGGGTTTAACTATCCCTTATTATTTCATAATTGTTGTCTAGCTGATTTAAAGTCCAAAAAATTCAACATTTAGCATTTTGTTAATCTAAATAAATGTTTATATATATAATAATCCCATTTTCTCTCTTTTCTTCCCTAGTGCTTTTGATCAAAGAAACTGGGGTATATGTCCTATAAAATTTTCTAAAGTATGTATTTTACTAACTCTATCACCTTACTATTTATCACTACTCTCTTTTGTGTACATCCTTTAATTTGTTATTTAGATCTAGATATTTATCAGATGCAAGTTAAAATTTTGGCAAAAATATTTCATACCTTTTACTGTATAGTTATTTCTTACTGCTTTATATCTGAAGGCAAAAAATGTCCAGTGGTCTCTTTCATGTGAAGCTAATATCTCCATCTCTGCTTCATTATTAAATGTCTAATTGTCCAAAAGTATGTATTTAGCATTATGTAGCGTTAGTGTGTGCAACTATGCCATATTGACAACCAGTTCTCTTTAAAATCTCACCGGGCCCATCATCAGTGATTCTCTATTTTTGAATGGAGTCCAAATCATATTTGAGCAATAGCAGCATCATTGCAATAAGTGGATAACTTCCCAAATATTCTTTGAAGGGACTAAAACTCATTCCGATGTACAACTGCTAACAAATTTGCTTCAAACAAAAATGCCATGGCCTTATCACACTCTAAAGCTGGCCACAAAAGTTACGACAACCATCCCTAAGAGCTGACTAGTGCTTCAGACCTTACAGAGCAGTTTCACATCCATGATTTCATTCAGCTTTCAAGACAGAGGGGTGGGTGGGTTGCTAGTAAGATGGCACGGGACTCCAAGGATGGATGTGGAGCTCACGCCTACCAGAGTGTCCATCTGCTGTCCTCCAGCAGAAGGGGACCGACAGCTGATGATGTGGTTTTCTCTAATGAATGTAATGTTTCTACCAGAGATTTCTTACTCAATTTTAATAGGTGACTTTAAAGTGTGAAAATCAAAGAGGCAACATTGGACTGGGTCTCGATGGAAGCCACTATAAAAATAAGATGTGCAGGTTAGAGGTGACGGCAGGGATGATCCTCATCATATTATGCAAGAGGAAACTGAGACCAAAAGTGGAAAATGTAACCCTGAGGCAATCACCTGTGAGTATTGTGTTTATTAATTTATAATTAACCACTCAGATTTTTATTTTCTGTACATAAAAATGTGGTTATTGCCCAATGCGACACTAGACTGAGACATTAAAAATTCAAAATTAGATCTCTGTGAGAAAATGTTGACAGAAGGCCTGTCAGTGAGATGTATGCATTAATTCCTAGCCAGGCTGTTTCAAAAACAGAAAAAGAGTAAAAAATAAACCAAACATATGGATGCTCATGAACACAGGAAAGATTATTTAACTCCATCATATAAATATAACCATGTCAATTCTGGTTTGAGAACTATTTAAGGGTCTTGTACATTCACGGATCTAACCTGGTGCTGCGGAAGCCATGGCTGGGGAGCAGAAATAGTCTTTGATGATAACTACATAGATTAACGAGATATGTGATGAACTATTTAAATGAAGGGATGACTGTCATAAGTGCTATTCAAATGTTATAGGTAAAAACTATAGAAAGTCCGGTCCAACCAGAGGTAGGTAGACTTCATGAAGGAGGTAGAACTTTAAAGGTAAAAATAGGATTCAGCTCTCCTGGGCAGAGAAAACGGCATGAACAAAACAGAAGTTTTTGTTTGTTTGTTTGTTTTTGTTTTTAAAAGTTCAGGCCATCTAGAGAGAACAATGAATACCATAGCTTGAGAGAAGAGTAACAGGAAGGTTAAAGGTAAGAGATAAAAGCCCAGTTGGGTACTGTTGGGAGGGCGCTGGATCCCATGCTTCGGAATGGGACTTTATTTATTGAGAATGAAGCACCCCTAGAGGATTATTATCGGCAACACATACATTTACTACATTGCTGTAAGGTCCTTCTAGCAGCTGTAATAAAGATTGAAAAAAGCGTGGCGATAGCCAGGGAAAGCATGAACCAGCCTCTTTACTCAAATTAGGAAATGAAAGTAGAGAGAGGAACATGAACAAGAAGAATTGAAGAAACAAATAGCAAGGCCATGACTATGTAGCAGCTGAACCCACTTGTTGCAATAATTTGGTGTTTCATTAGTCAGGCCTTTTGTGTTTAAGCTTCTATCTGAATTTCTAAATAATGTCATTTTAAAACAACAAAAATTCTATCAGCTGTACATGAATACTGTTTTTCCCATTATAATGGTACCTA
The DNA here is from genome assembly GCA_004026665.1 of Murina feae. Classification (NCBI taxonomy): domain Eukaryota; kingdom Metazoa; phylum Chordata; class Mammalia; order Chiroptera; family Vespertilionidae; genus Murina; species Murina feae. Next base: position 9,531 of record PVJC01044043.1, read on the forward strand.
CAAATATGTCTGACTCAACATAATCAGTTAATGGATTTTTTTTTAAGGCCGGGTGTTTAAAGATTATGGGCTGCCAACACCACATTAACTACTAATTAGTGGCATTTGCTTATTCCAGTTTTAGGTTTTAGTGCCCCACTGAGAAACAATCAAAGACACCAACCATTAAAACTCTCTCCACATATTCATCTATAGAACCATTTGCTGTTCCTATATGAAATACATGGTTAGAAATAATATATGACAATGTATATCTTTTGAAGCCAGCATAAGGTCTTAAAACTGGAAAAGATTTCTTGCATAAGAAGGGAGAATTAATCTAAAAATAAATTTTATATCTGAGTAAAAAAATAGAAGATACTAGATGATGATGAATTTGCTACCATCTAGAAAGAGTGCAAAGGACATTACATACAATTCAGTGTATAAATATTTGAATGACAATATCAGAGTAGTTTCTGTTTCTCTCTGTGACAGAGAGGCCAGCATGGCTGATGAAATGAAAGCCCTCGATAAACTATGTAGTGTCGAGACTTCCATCAGCTTTTTGTTTTCATCATCTACACTAATAAAAGAGAAAGATGCAAATTGACCGTACCTTTGCACCCACCAGCCAATCAGGAGTGAATATGCAAATTAACCCAACAAAGATGATGGGTTAATTTGTGTTCCTCACTGACCCAGCCTCCAGGCCTCTGGACAGCATGGGAAGGGGGAAAGGTGCCTGGTACATCTAGTAAACAAGGTCCCAGAGTGGGCATAGATAGAGAAGCCCCAAGGCTGAGCCCCGTGACACTGCAACATTGTGAGATCAGGGCAATGAGAAGGAACGGATAGAATAGACTCAGAGGCAGTAGTTGGTGAGGAGAGAAGAGAACCGTAGTACTTTGGGAGCCACATGAAAAACCTGTTTTGAGAAGAAAAGAGTCATCAAATTTCAAATTCTTGTGTTGGTTTTAATAAGATGGAGCCTGGGAACTGACTGAATTTAGCAGGCTGGAGGTCTTTGGTAACATTAATGAGATGTGTTTTAGAGAAGTAGTACGAATAAGACTAATTGGAGAGAATTCACAAGAAAATGGGAGGAGAGAAATTAGAAACACAGAGTATAAATGACTTTTGCAAAGAGTTTTCTCATCCAGGTAAGCAGAGAATAGTAAGGGGCAGCTGAAGACTGAGTTGGTAGAGTGGAAATAATGAATATAGCGGGTAGAGAGGGGGAAACTAAAGGGGAAATATTCTTAAGCAAGAGAGGATATGATCAAGCGAGCAACCAGGAGCTTCAGTCTGAGGTGGGATCAGGGACATTTTATCCATAGTCACGGCAGGGACTGTGGAGTATATGGGTGCAGGTACAGGATGTAAGGGTGCATGTGAAGAAAGTTCTTTTCTCAAGGCTTTCTATTGTTCTCAGAGTGATAGCAAGCTGAGATGGGAGAGGGGGAGAAGGTACTGTACCACCCTGACATATGTACCATCCTCCCATGATTGATAAATAAAAACTAACCTATGGCAGTGTTTACAATCACTGGGCCATATCTCTGGAGGAGGCAGTATCAGGATATGCAACAGCAGGGGTCGCTCCACTTCCTGTAATTCAGATGAGCCTCTTTGGAGAAGCATTGCCTCATCTAGATGTCACTGGGAAGCTATTATTTAGAAGGCGTTTTCTCTCAGGATACTCTCTGTCCCTTGCAAATATGTTTCTACTGGATTTGTCCTTGTTACATTATCTGGAACCATTGAGGTAATTTAGGGTGATTGTGCTGCCCTGGTTCCCAGGTACAGAAGAATGTGCTTTCTAAAACCAGTATGACCACATCCAATGGGGTATTCACATTACAATCAATAGGGTAGTCAATCAAATACAGTTCAGAAAATCAAAATAAGTTTTCTCTTATTTTAGCAAGCAAATGACAGAAGCCAGACAGCAGGGTTAGAATTAAACTACAATTTCTACCTGAGATGATTGCTACCATACTTCAAGAGGTGGTATGTTCTTGCAATAATGTTTCTGTACTTTCCACCCATCAGCTTCTGTCTGTGGCTTCATTCTTCAAATCCATCTGGACAAGGACTGGGGGAAGAAGTCACCCTGCTCAGTAAAATAACCCAAGTCATTGGTTACAACTGAAATTATAATAATGTTGCAAAAATACATAATTACCAATTCTGATAAGTATGGTAGAAGGGGGGAGTAGAATTTGAGCTGAGATCTGGAGGGAAGGGGGATAGGGGAAAAGGAGTAAAGGAAAGAACATGCACGAACACCCGAAGCAGGCCCTGGAGAGACTGACAGTGTCCTGTGGGGCAGGAGCACAGAAAGTGAGGAGAACGGGGTGATGGAGACAGGGAGTGAGAGGATGGAAGATAGGCTAGAGATAGGTCCTGTGGGACTTTCTCTGTCATTTCTGAATTTTGGCCTTTAACATAAGACCAGCAGAACGCCATTGAAGCCATTGAAGCAAAGATGTCATGTGATCAGATTTGCATTAAAAGAAATTCAGAACTAAATAGCCAGAGGTGAGAGATGGGTTTTCCTTTCTCTACAAGGAGCTCTAAATGTAGGTTATTGTGATTTAAAGGAGCCACAGAGAATAACACATCCATGAGCAAAGTGCTATACCAGATTTAAAGATACCACCCCCTCCCTACAACTAACACCACCACTACCAAATGAACATAG
>PVJC01044044.1:0-14248 GCA_004026665.1 Murina feae
AGCAAGGGAAACAAGAAGAAATGAACCAACGGCACTAGGTCCAATGCAACAGCTTTCGCGCAGCAAAGGGAGCCCAACAAAGCCAAGAGATGGCCTGCTGACTGGGAGCCCAGACGGGATTAATGCCCCGAATTTATATCCAGAATTAATCCAGAGTTAATCTCCAGAATTAATCAAGAGCTCAGACGACTCGGCGTTCAAGAAAGACCAAACCCAATCGAAAAGCCAACGCCCGCCGCGACCAGCACGAGCGGCGACGGCCTTTGACAGGTTCCCGCCGGGGGTTCGGCCGCTGGGAAGGAGCGTTCGCCCCGGCGGGACTGGAGGTGCGGCCGGAAGGACGGCAGGTCCGCGGGGACCACCGGGCTCCGCCGCGCGTCCGGGAGCGGCTCTCCAGCACATTCCCAGGATCACCGGAAAGTGAAGGAAAGGGGAACTCCTTTTCCTTAAACAAAATACTTGCACTGATTTCGGGGAGGAAGGCAGGGGGACCCCCGCGGCCGCACGGGGAGGGGGCGGCCTCGGCCTCACGGCCGGGGACGGGCCGGAGCAAGTGGCCGCGGGAGCCCCGCAGCGCAGTGCCCCTCGCGGGCCGCCCTCGCGCCGTGCGGGGGGGGACTCCACGCCCGCGCCCCCGGGCGAGCGAGGACGCGGCGCAGGGCCCGCAGCGGAGGGAGGCGGCCCGCCCGCCCGTCTCTCACGCCCAAGTGCCCCGCCCCCCGCACCGCGCCCCGCACCGCCGGCGAGCCGCCCCCGGCGCGAGGGAGCAGCGAGTGGCCCCGAGGCGCGGGCACCGCGCAGCCCGCCGCCCGCTCGCCCCGGGGCGGCGCTGAGAGGACCCCACCCTGGCCTGTCGCGGCCCCCCATCCGCACCCCTACCCCCGTGGGCGGGGACTCCCCGCTTCCGCCCAGCCCCGGAAGTGAAGGCGTTGGGCCGTTCAAATGAGCCAATGAGCGCCCCGTGCCCGGCGGCCGGCCCTGGAGCTCGCCACCCCCGCCCCGCCCGTCACGGCGCCGGCCCCGCCCCTTCGCGCACAACATGGCGGCGCGCAGCGGGGTGGAAGCCGCCCCCGGGCTCGGCTGAGGGACCCCCTTTCCCGCTCCCGTGCGGGGCGCAGAGTGCCGCGACCCCGAGGACAGGGGCCGGGCCGGGGCAGGACACCTGCGCGGCGGGACCGCGAGCCCACGCCCGGCCCCGACCGCTCTGGCCGCGGGACGCGCGGGCCGCCGCCGCCGCCGCCGCCAGGTCTCACACCAGGCCCCGCTCCTCCGCCCTCACCTCGGCCGGAGATGCCCGGCCGCCCCCCGGCCCGCCCCCGAGACCCTCTCCGCAGCCCCCCTCTTCCTGAGACGCGGTCCTCGCCCTGAGCGGGAGGGAGGCCTCCGTCCCTCCCGGGTGAAGCCCGCCCCGCCCGCCATGGAGGCCGTGTACCTGGTGGTGAACGGGGTGGGCCTGGCGCTGGACGTGCTGACCTTGGTGCTGGACCTCAACTTCCTGCTCGTGTCCTCGCTGCTGGCCTCCGCGGCCTGGCTCCTGGCCTTCGTGTACAACCTGCCGCACGCCGTGCTGGCGGGGCTGGTGCAGCTGGGCCGCGGCGCGGCGCTGTCGCTGCTGGCCCTGGCGGAGGCCGTGGCGCGGCTCGCTTTCGGGGGCGCCCAGGCCCTGTGGACCCTGCTGGGCAGCTGCTGCTCCGGCCTGGAGAGCCTGAAGCTGCTGGGGCACCTGGCCTCGCACGGCGCCCTGCGGAGCCGCGACCTCCTGCAGCGGGGCGTCCTCAGCGCGGCCGCCGGCGGCCATGCCCTGCTGCGCCAGGCCTGCGACGTGTGCGCCATCGCCATGAGCCTGGTGGCCTACGTGGTCAACAGCCTGGTCAACATCTGCCTCATCGGCACGCAGAACCTCTTCGCCCTGCTGCTGGCGCTGTGGGACGCGGTGACGGGGCCGCTGTGGCGGGCGGCGGCCGTGGCGGCGGCCCTCCTCGCCCACGTCTCCAGCAGCGCCGTGGCCATGGCCATCCTGCTCTGGACCCCGTGCCGCCTGGCGATGGAGCTCCTGGCCTCGGCCGCCCGCCTCGCGGCCAGCTTCGTGCTCGCCCACCTCGCGGGCCTGCTGCTGCTGGCGTGCGTGCTGGCGGCGGCGGTGGCCCTGCTGCACCCGGACCTCGCCGGGAGGCTGGCCGCCCGGGCCCTCGGTCAGCTCCGCGCCCGGCCGTCCTACCGCAGGCTCCGGGCGGACGCCACGCGGCTGTCCCGCCTCGCGCTGGGCTCGGAGCCGTGGCGCCGGGTCTGGAGCCGCGGCCTGCAGCTGGCGAGCTGGCCAAACTGGGGAGGGGCGCCTGGGGCCCCCCAGGGCGGCCCTAGAAGGGCGCCTGCAGCCGGGACCTCGCAGCAGGACGCTCTTCCCGACGCAGGGCCCCGATCGGAGGCAGAAGAGGAGGAGGAAGGCAGGACGGCCAGGGCGACCGCTGCCCGGGGCCGGGAGCGGCTCAGCGAGGAGCCCGCGGCCGGGCAAGACCCGTGGAAGCTGCTGAAGGAGCAGGAGGAGCGGAAGAAGTGTGTCATCTGCCAGGACCAGAGCAAGACGGTGCTGCTGCTGCCCTGCCGGCACCTGTGCCTGTGCCAGGCCTGCACCGAGATCCTGATGCGCCACCCCGTCTACCACCGCAACTGCCCGCTCTGCCGCCGGGGCATCCTGCAGACCCTCAACGTCTACCTCTGAGGACCCCTCCCTTCCCGCCCCTCCTCCAGCGCCCCGCGCACCGCACAGCCACCTGTGCTAGGACGGCAGTCACACCCGGCCGCGGGGTCCTGGCCTGAGTCGCCTTCGCCCTGAGGCCGTCATGCCAAGCCTCCAAGCCATACGTCTAGGACGCGGAGATGGGACGCCCTGGGAGACAGTGACGCGGGTGGGGGCGGGACAGCAGCCTCTCCTTGCTCAGTGGGCCCCTGCGCTGCTGAGGGTGATGCTGAGGGTGGAGTGTCACTCTGTGACGCCTGGAGACTGCTTGTCGTGGCCGCCCCTCCAGCTCGCCGGGGCTCCTCCGCTTCTGTTTGTTGTTGTTGTTGATTTGCAGGTCCTCTCCCTAGCTTCTGTAGCCACAGCACATCCGTGTTATTTGGGCATTTTGGCAACTCAAGGGCCTTGGGATGTTCTTGAACCTTTGCTTTTAGCCAGAAGTCCTGTGCCGGGCAGGTTTTGGGGGTGGTGCTTTGCAGATGCCCTTAGAGCTACCACTTCTGCCTGCCGTGATTTTGTGAAGCTCCCTCCCAGCCTCGTCCAGCAGCTGGAGTCAGGGGTTTATCTGTGTGTGTGTGTGTGTATGCACGTGTGCGTGCGTGTGTGTGCACCTGGCTTTGGGACCATGAACCTTCGCATCCCACCCAGCTCCACTGGGAGCCTCCGGAGAGAGAACCAGATTTCTATTCCTGTTTTTCCATTCCCCACATCACGGGAAAATGGCGTTCCCCTCTGCCTGCCCCTCCGTGGCACTGGGAAGGGCAGACTGTGCACATTCCACTTGGGTCCAAACAGTGGGGCCAGGGGCAGGGCATGCAGTTCCCCGAGGGTCTCACGGCTCCATTTCCAGTGAATAAAGTTTGTTGACAACCCTGATAGCCTCTGCGTCCATCCTTGCGAGGGTGAGCGGTTGGTCAGCGTGACTGACGCTGCAGCAGGCCCTTCAGTCCTAGTCACCAGAGTGATCTGTGGGGAACCTGGGGGAGGGGGAGGTAGGATGGGAGCCCCGTGCCTTGGGGAGACCCTTGGTGTTGCTGGATTGGCTTTTATCAACTCCATTTGTGTCCTCATGTGAGCAGCCTTTGGAAAGCCCTCCCTACCTTCTGTTTTTGCTAGAAAGTTCGAGTAGAGAGAAGTGGGAGCTTTCTCGAAAACCCAGCTTTCCCTCTGGTTCCACTCTTCCCAGGAGAGAACTTGGGGTTCCTGCTGCCTGGCGTCCAGTTCACTCTGACCCCCGGAGGAGCAGGTGCTTGTCTGTGTTTCTTGGCATAGAGTGACACTAATGGGACCTGGTGGGGTTCAATACTCTGGAGGCCTATCTCCAGCTCACCCCAGGCCCCATTGGTCATATCTGCCCTCATATGACCTGCAAGAGAGGGAGCACACCCCATAATTGTATTTAAATCTAGGGACAGCCTTCTGCAAGTGGGGGAAGAGGGAAAAGGCCAGAAAGAAACTGAGAGCTCCCTCTACTTTCTCAGGTTGAGAGGCTGAGCTGATAGGGGCCTTGCAAGCCCCGATGTGTTAGTTATTGGGTTGGGGTGTGGGACCAGGGCTGCTTCTGAAGCTCAGAAGAGGGGAGCCTTGAAGGACTCAGACTTGGCACAGCCCGTCGGGGCCATGTCCAGCGCAGCAGGGGTAGGGGGGCGTTCATGGACATCACCTTGGAGTTGGGAGGTCGAGGGAGGCCTTTTTCTACCCGTCCCTCCCGCTCCCAACCCTGGAGAGAGAGCTGAACGAGGAGAGCCTTGGGTACTCACACTGTTTAAAGTGAGGATAAACAGTTTAGGAGAAAAGATAAACTTCCTGAGCTAGGAGCAGAGGACTCCCCCGCCCCCAGCCCCATCAGGAATTCCACTGGCCAACCTCCATATCGTTCCTCCCCCAACCAACCTAGGAGTCAAGAGCTCAAGCTGCCCTAGCCAGTTTGGCTCAGTGGATAGAGCTTTGGTCTGGGGACGAAGGGGTCCTGGGTTCGAATCCAGTCAGGGCACATTCTCGATCCCCAGTGGCAGTTGTGCAGGAGGCAGCCGATCAATGATTTTCTCATCATTGATGTTTCTATCTCACCCTCTTCCTACCTCTCTGAACTCAACAAGGAATTAAAAAAACCCCAAACAACTCAAGCTGCCCAGGCTTATGGCTGCATTCTAGAGCGGGGGCGCCCTCTTGTGGCCACCTCAGAAACGGCTCTCCAGACCCCAGGGACACTCCACTCCCTGGCAGAGGGGGGCGGATGGGTGAGAGGGAAGCAGCCTCCCAGCCATCCAGGGACCAAGCGAGCAGCTTGAAAACGGTCCACGAGAAACGCGGGCTCCGTTTCTGTGGGTCAGAACCGGGGTGTGTGTGTAAAGGGAGCTCCTACCCAGGGCTTAGGATACCTCTGAGTTCGCGCAAGTGGTCAGAGGGACGCCCGCGGACGACCTGCCCCTCTCCCACGGGCGCCCCTCTCCCACGGGCCTCTCGGTCCCTCCTGCCCCGAGCGCATCCAGCCGGAGCCTCCCTCCCTCCCCTCCACCTCCCCGCTCTCCCCACCCTCAGGCGCAGGGCGTCTCCACACCAAAGACGAGGCCGCGGCAGGAGGGGCTGTCGGTTTATTGAATGACCTCTGCGAAGGGCCCAGAAGCGGAAGGGGGAGCGGAGAGGAGAGAAGCAGAGCCCCAGGGAGCGCGCCCACCTCCCAGCACAGCGCGCTCCCTGGGTCTTGGCCAGAACCACGGTCGGTGCCGAGGCCCTGACTCAGACGGCCTGTCGCCACCCCCTGCCAGCAGCGGGCGCGCCCCAGGCCCCCTGGTCATCACAGCGCCCTGGGGACCAGCCTTCGGGGAGGACGGGGCGACACCCCGCCCCCGGGCGTGAGGCAGCGGGCGCCCTGCCCCGCGGACATCAGGCGAAGACGGGGGAGCCCTGCCAGTCGGAGTACACGAGGAACCCCGAGAAGGTGCTGTCCGTCTTGACGCTGGCGTGGATGCCCACGTAGTCGCCCACCCCGACCTGCACCCACACCTGGTCCTCGGGCTCCAGCCGCACCATGGCGCCGCCCGACAGCGAGGCGGGCTTGGGCCACCCGCCGAAGAACTGGAAGAAGGAGGCCACGGACTGGCCATTCTTGACCAGGTCGAAGTGCAGGCTGGCGCGGTAGACGGTGGCGTGGACGGCGAAGTAGTAGACGCCGGGCACGCGGCACGTGAACTTGCCCGACGCCGCGTCGTAGTCGCCCTGCTCGTTCAGCAGCACCCGCTCGAAGGGCAGCGGCGCGTCGGGCGGCGGCGGCTCGCGGCTCTCCGTGCGCTTGGCGCTGAAGGCGGAGCGCGGGGGCACCGCGCACTCCCCCGCCGGCCCCGCCGCCCCCGCCGGGCCCGCCTCTCCGCGCGCCCCGGGCTCCCCGCGCGGCCCCGGCGGTCCTGCGGGAAGGGAGGGGCGGGAGCTCGGAGGCGGCCCCGGGGCCTCGCGCCCCCTCCAGGCGCGCAGCCGCCACCCCCCGGCCACCCGCCGGCCCCGGGCCCCCGCGTCCCGGGAGCGCCCCCCAGCCCGGCGCGCCCGCCCTCCGCGCCGCCTTACCCGGCCGCCCGCCCTCGCCTTTCTCTCCGGGCGCCCCGGGCGCGCCGTCCCGGCCGTCCCTGCCGTCGCGGCCGGGCAGGCCCTGGGCGCCGTGGAGGCCCGGGGAGCCGGGCAGGCCGGGGTGCCCGGGGCACAGGCTGGGGATCTTGTTGTCGTCGGGCGGGGCCGCGCCGGCCGCCAGGCGCAGGAGCAGCAGGGCGAGCAGCGGCCTCATGGCGCCGCACGGGCCCGACGCCGGTCCTCTCGCGCCTGCGGGCGGGACAGGGTCGGCCCAGCCTTCGGGACCCGCCGCGCTCCCCGCCCCGTCGCCGCCGGGCCGGGCCCCGCCCCACGGCCGAGGCCCTGGCGCGGACCGGCCGGGGAGACAAAGAAACGGGGCGCCCCTCGACCCGAGCGCGCAGCCGGGAAGGAAGGGCAGCGCCCCCCGCCCGGCCGCGCGGGCTCCCGGCCCCTCCCGGCCCCGGTCCCGCCACCGGACTCACCCCTCCCGCTCCGCCCCGCGGCTCCCTCCGTCTGCGCCTCCTCCGCGGGCGCTGGCTGCTGGCACCGCAGTGACCCCCGCCCGCTCCGCGGCCCGGGCTGCCCTCGGCGCCTCTCCCGGCCCCGCCCTCGCCGTCCAGCCCGCCGCGCCGGGCCTGCTCGGCTCTGCTCCTCCCCGACTCGGATCCGGGAGGAAGCCCGGCGCCCCGCCGGGAGCCGGCCGGGAAGGAACTCGTGGTGCCCGGCGGGCGGCCAGACGCGCGGGAGGAAGGGGAGGCTGGGCCGGGCTGGGACCCAGGACAGACTCCACCGCGGAGAGGAGGACGGACAGACGGCTGGGTCCCGGGACTCCATGGCCCGCCGCAGCCCAGGGCTCAGGGAGCAAAGGGACACGTCAAAGGCTGGGGCTGGAGCCCTGGCCGGTGTTGCTCAGTGAATAGAGCGTGGACCTGAGGCCGGGGGGCGTGCAGGACGCAGCCGACCCATGATTCTCTCTCATCACTGATGTTTCTATCTCTCCCTCTCCCTTCCTCTCTGAAGTCAATAAAAATATGTTTTTTGCTTTTTTGTTTTTTTGTTATTTTTTTTCAAGGCAGGTGATGGAGACGCTTGGAGAAGCAGATGGAAGGGGAGGCAGAAGACAGGACATGGGGGTCAGGTTGGCTCAGCTGGAGGTGCAGGGACAGAAGGGAGCTGGGACAGTGGCCTCTCCTGAGCCTGGCTGAGGGTTTCCTCCTCCCCGAGGCCCCGGGAAGGTTCACAGAGTCCCATGCAGCCCCCTTCCTTGGTCCCTGGACTGCCCCCTGGTAGGCAAAGGATGGGCAGGCAGAGGGCGGGGTCTGGCCGGCATCAGGGCTGCACACATGCGTACAGTTGAAGGGTCAGGCCAGACTGGCGCCGGTGCTCCGCCTCCTGGCAGACCGAGCGGCAAGGGGGGAGCGCACTGCCCAGTGGGGTGCAGCGGGGCACCAGCAGCCTGCAGAGGAGCCTCCGGAAGCTCGGGGAGCAGGGAAGGCAGGCCCCGCTCTGTGGGAGGAGGCCAGCCCTCAGGCGCCCACACCCCAGCTTCCTTCCCATCCTGGGGTCCTCCTTATCGCTTCTCAGGGCACCTTGTAGGCTCTGAGCACCTCCATCACCTCCTCCTGGGTGGCCATGCCAATCCAGACGTTTGGGAAGGCTGTGGCGTTGCAGCTGAGCCCCAGGCACATCTCCACTCGCTTGGGCTCACAGGCCAGCTCTGCAGGGGCGGGAGGGGTCATGTGGGGTCCACTCACGGGCTGGTGGACGGGGCGCATTGCCCAATCACTCTACAAGGGTCCAGGGTTGTGAGCATCAGGAGATAAAACGGAGGGAGAGACGCTTTACATATCCTGAGTCTCCTGAGCGCCATGGACCAGCCCTGGGCACCAGGCAGGTACCTCTTTTGAAAAAAATTTGAAATATTATTTTTATTGATTTCAGAGAGGAAGGGAGAGGGAGAGAGAGAAACATCAGTGATGAGAGAGAATCATGGATTGGCTGCCTCCTGCACATCCCCCACTGGGCTGGCAATCTTTTTTTAATACCTATTTTTCAGGCACCTCTTTGATCTCAGGGGGCATGGATGGGGCACCGCACTGGCAGAGGCCTCAGCAGCTCCCACCTCCTCTGTGAGGGGGGCTGTGGAGAGGGGGCTCTCTCTGAGGCAGGCCAGGCTGGTTCTGGAAGCCTGAGCATTGCTTCTCATTGAGCTTGGGGTGACACAGGACTCCATGGAGAGTCAGGAGAGCGACCCCTCTCATCCAGGAGGACGGGGGTGGGGGTGTGGGGGGGGTAGGAAGTCTGCTATGAAGGGCACCCTGCCTGCTCAGCCTGCCAGGCCCTGTCCACGGGCCTGACGCAGGCTTCTCACCCGGAGGTGGGGACAAGGGGCCGCTGCACTTGTCGGGGCTGCCCTCTGCACAGTCTCACCACAGGTCACAGTTCCAGTGCCTACATCCCCCACCCTAGCAGGAGGGCTCCGTGGGCTCCCAGGCAGGACAGGCAGAGGGAGTGCCCGGGGACATCTGCCCCCACTGCCTCTGCAGCGCCCTGACCAGGGTCACTGCCCTGCCCTCCTCTCCCGGAGGCACCGCCACGGCCCACAGCCGCCTGCCCCAGGGCACCCACTCTCTGTGGCGTCCAGGGCCCGGTAGGTGGCGGGGAAGTCCACGCCACCCACGCCAGGGCCTGTCCTGAGGAGCACAGCCAGCCGGTGGCGCGAGGAGAGGAGACGGGGTGGCGGCTCTGCCCCACAGAACCTGCAGAGCCAGAGCAGCACTAGGCGTGGCGCCCCGAGCCCGCCCCCCCCCCCCCAAGGAGCCGGCTGCTCTGGGTGAGGCTTGGAGGGGGTGGGAGGGTGGGAGACAGACCTGGGTCAGGGGACTCAGGATCTGGGGGGGAGGCACGTGTGCTGTGGACAGAGGGTTCACAAAGGCCTGAACTCCAGCCACTGGAGATGGGAGAGTCCGTGGGCCTCCCCAAGGCCTGGATGGCCACAGCTGGGGATTCGGGCGGGCCTCCTGGAGGCAGTGGGCAGGGAAAAAAGGCCTTTTTAGGGGACAGTGCAGACACCTCCTGCTTGGAGGAGCCAGAGGACAGGAAGGAGGGTATGCTGGATGAATTGGTGGAAAGCAGGGAGGTGGGCACTTCGGAGGACGGAGGGCTGGTTCCTCCCCTGGCACTGCGGATACCTGCCCAGGAGGCCGAGGGCCCCCGAGCTGCTGGCCTCATACACCGCCACGTGGTCAGACTGGCACTCCCCCTGGGCATCCAGGTTGAAGTTGAGGAACTGCAGTTCTATGCCATGTCCGGCGGGAACTGAGATAGGCCAGGTGCAAAGCTGGGGGGGGCGGTACAGCTGGCATCATTCCAGGTTCCTTCTGTCCCACTCTGGGCATCCGGGCTAGGCCTGCAGTGAGTGGGCACTGCCCACATAGCTCATCAGAGGCGCGCCTCCAGACAGGAGGGCCTTTTTAGCTTGTCTGGTCTCAGAGATCAATGAGGGTGGGAGTAACCAGGTATACAGTAGGCACTTAATAATACCCCTTCCTGCCCGGCCCACATGGCTCAGGGGTTGACCATTGACCTATGAACCAGGAGGTCACAGTTGGATTCCTGGTCAGGGCACAGGCCCGGGTTACAAGCTTGATCCCCAGTGGGGGGCGTGCAGGAGGCAGCCGATTAATGATTCTCTCATCATTGATGTTTCTATCTCTCTCTCCCTCTCCCTTCCTCTCTGAAATCAATAAAAATAGATTAAAAATAAAAAAATAATATCTTTTCCTGTCTGCTTGATCTCTGACCTTCCCAAGGGCAAGGCAGTGTCGGCTGTGCCACCCTTAGCCACCCTGGCCAGAGCCACCCTGCCCTTCCACGGATGCCAGCTTACCCGTTGGTGAGGGTGCCCCGGCAGGAAGCTGGAGAGAGGAGGGCCCTGCATTGGCCAGCAGGCCTGGCTGTACCCGCAGAGGCTCATTCAGCCATGCCCGTGGGGCACAAGCCCCAGGCCAGAGGAGGACCAGGCGGGTCAGGGGCGGGGTCCATCCGAAGATGGCACCCTCCCTCGCCCCCTGAGGCCTGCAGGGCATGTACCTGAGGCCTGGGCACTGCAGTTGCTCTTGTCCTTGCCGTCGGTGCAGTGGGCAAAACCGTCACACACCAAGCCGGGGGGTAGGCAGGTGAGCTGGTCGCAGGGGAACTCATCCTGGGCACAGCTCCCTGGGGGGTGCGGAGGCACCTGGTTCAGACTCTCCAGAGCCTCCCTCCTTGCCAGTGCTGGGAGCACCTGGGGGAGGGCAGGGACCAGGGACAGGCAGAGGGGGCCACTTGGGCACACACTCACCGCGCCCGGGAGGCACGGCCTGGAACCAGGCCTGGAAGCCTCGCCCTTCCACGCTGCTGTCCGAGACCAGGGCCACGCGGAGGCGGCTGGCGTTGGTGTTGAGTGTGGGGGGAGGTTTCCGGCCACACACCCTGCAAGAAGCAGGAACGGCTCCTGTCCTTTCCCAGGGAGCTCTGGGCCATCCCTGCGGCATTTCTTTCTTTCTTTTTTAAAAATAAATATGTTTTTATTGATTTCAGAGGGGAAGAGAGAGGGAGAGGGGGAGATAGCAACATCCATGAGGAGAGAGAATCATGGGTCGGCTTCCTCCTACACGCCCCCACTGGGGACGGAGCCCACAGCCCAGGCAGGTGCTGTGACCGGGATCAAGGTGGGACCCTTCAGTCCGTAGGCCGATGCTCTACCCACCGAGCCACACCGTCTGGGCCTTGCAGCACTTCTTGATGGGAAAGGGGGCAGGGGCTCCATGTGACAGATTTGGAAACTGGTTGGAGAAGGGAAGTGAACTTCCCAAGGTCAGAGAGCAAGAGGGTAGCAGAGTCGGGCTCAGATGTGGAGACTCAGTTTCCTCCCAGTCAGACCTTTCCCACCTACGCTCCCTGGTGCTGCCCCCCAGATGGAGGCGAGGCCTGGGGGGGGGGGCGGGGAGGAACCCACCTGAGGAGGGGCCCTGTCGGCTCGGGGGAGATTTCCAAGCGATCGAAGAGGCAGGAGGCCACGCTCTCTGTGCCCAGAGCTTCGATCCTGAGCTGTATCACGCGGTCTGCGGGCACCTGGATGTGCCACACACAGTGGGTGTTGGGCGGGTAGGGGTCTGGGTAGTTGGGGCTGCTGAAGACGCCCCGAGGTCCAAGGAGGAGGCCCCCACAGGCTGTGGGGACAGAGGTTAGAGTTCAGAGGTCAACGGGAGAGAGACCCTTCCCTGCCCCCGGTGCCTCTTCCAAGACCTCCCCCCCCCATCCCTCCTCCCCCACGAAGGTCAGCCTGTGGCACTCACAGGCCTGGGGTGTGAGGCTCAGGCTTGCCTCTCGCTGCCCTTTAGGGGTCCCCGGTGCCTGAGAGGGGGTGGTGGCTGTGGTGGAGGGAGTGCCAGTGGCGATGAGGCCCCTGGCAGGTAGCAGAGGAGAGGAGGCTCCAGATGGGGGTGCAGCCTGCAGCTCTGGAAGCAGGAAGGGGGAGGGGAGGGTTCAGAGGGGCTGCATCCCTGGGGCACAAGTGGCACAGCCCACGGGGTCCCATTCCAAAGCCCCTCTCCCTGCAGAGCCCGGGCACTCACGGGCCAGCAGGACGGCCGCCAGCCCCAGCAGCCCCAGCAGCAGGCTGGACAGCAGCAGGGCGCACAGCCCGCAGAGGTGCCAGTCGGGTGGCAGGCCTCGGGGACGCCAACCTGTGGGCAGACGGGGTGGGACTGACCCCTTTCCTCAGCACCCCTCCCCATGCCCCTCAGCCCCGGGCCTGGGTCCTCCCCCGCGTCACCCCAGGCAGCTACCGTGCCAGGGCGCACGAGTGCAACGGCGGGCATCCTCCCGGAAGGCGGGCGGCGGGCAAGGCAGCCCCAGCTCGGGCTCAAAGGCAGGGTTGCAGAACTCAGTCTGGAAGGGAGAGGCCGGAGGGCTGAGGGCAGGGGGAGGCACGCCTGGCAGGGGTGCCCAGGGGCACTGCCAGCCGGGGCGGGCAGCTGGGGTTGGAAGGGTGGTTCTCCTGGTGCTTACCTGGCTCGGCTCTGCGGGCTCCACAGGCAGGACGGTGTCTGTGCCGCCCTTCATGCTCAGGTGCTGCGGGGTGTCTGAGGCCTTGGAGCCTGAGCCCCCAGGCCCGCTCCTGACCCCAAGGCCCTGTCCCAGGGGCAGCCTGGGCTCCCGAGGGAAGCGGCTGCCAGGCCGACCGGCTCCCAGGCCGCACTTGGCAGGCTGGCCCGGGCCCCGGCCACTGGGCTCAGTGTTGGGGAGGGAGCAGCCCCCCGAAGGAATTTGCAAAGGCGGGAAGGGCCCCTTAATCCAGCTCAGCTGAGGGCCATGCCCTGGCCAGGGTGGCCCTGAAAGGCACTCGGTGGCTGCGCACATCCCACAGGAGAAACTGGGTGCCGCGTGTGCACGTGTGTGTGTGTGTGTGTGTGTGTGTGAGTGAGTGAGTGTGAGTATTGTGTGTGTGTGCATGTTGTGTGTGTATGTGTGTGTGTGTGAGTGTATGTGGTGTGTATGTGTGTATGTGCGTGTTGTGTGCGTGAGTGTGTGTGTGTCTGTGTGTGAGTGTGTGTGTGAGTGTGTGTGAGTGTGTGTATGTGTGTGAGTGTGTGTGTGAGTGTGTGTGGGAGTGTATGTGGTGTGTGAGTATGTGTGTATGTGCGTGTTGTGTGTGTGAGTGTGTGTGAGTGTGAGAGAGGGAGCGACCAAGGGAGTGTGGGGTGAACCTGAGGGGTACTAGGAGGGAAGGAGGTCGGGCGCTCCTCCCTGGCAGGGTGGCCAGGGCATGGCCACGCCGGGGCCTGTGGGGGGCCCTGTGCTCCCAGCACAAGGAGAGGAGCCCTGATGGGCAGAGCTCGGCTGCTCAGGGCTGCGCCGTGAGGGGGAGACGGCCTCTCCCTGGGGCCCAGCCTGCCAGAGGAAGGGCAGGGGCAGGAGCAGGTGCCCAGGCCTCGGGTAGGGGTCAGGGCGGCCTCTCGGGAGGGCTGGGAGTCTGTAGTGGCTGCAGGACAGGAAGCTACACTCGGCAACAGGCGGCCTGCACGCCTCCTTCTCCACCCAGCCTCGCCCGCCCGGGGCCGCAGGGAGACAGCGAGGGACGGCTGCCCTGAGAGGCAGGCGGGAGGCGGGGGGCAGCTGACCTCTGGCAGCCCCCGCGGACTCGCTGTCGGTCAGGCCTGGCAGAGCTGGGACCTGCAAGTCTCTCTTTTAGCCCCACGATGAGGTAGCACGACTGCTTTCCAAAAGAGGGCACCAGGCTCGGGGTTAGGCAGCCCCCACTCCCAGGGGCAGCGACAGAGGCCAGAGGGAAGCCGAAGTGCTGGCCTTGCCCCGGTCGGCGCGGCTCACTGGACAGAGCGCCCGTCTGCGGACCGTAGGGCACAGGGTCCCGGGTTCGATTCTGGTTGCAGGCTCTTCCCTGGCCTGGGCCCTGGTCAGGCTCGTGCAGGAGGCAACCGAACGATGTGTTCCTCTCCCATGGATGCTGCTCTCTGTCTCTCCCTCTCCCTTCCCCTCTCTAAAGCCAACGGGACGGTTCACACACACCCTGGAGGCGAGGCACAAGGAGAGCAAAGTGGGAGCGCACGGGGAGAAGAGAGGTGCGGGAGGCCGACCCTGTGACCCTGAGGCAGCCCTGCTGCTCGGGGGACGCCCACCCCCGGGTTCTGCGCATTTCACCGCGTGGGGCTTCGGGCTGCACGGAGGATGTGCCACGCCAAGGTCTTCCCACAGCGACACTGACCCATTCCCCACGTTCAGTTCCCTAGGCTGTGTGTGTGCTCCCAGGACACCGCGCGCAGCAGGAGGAGAGCCCAGCTGTGGTCGAGCAAGCCGGGCACGCACGGGATCTGCCAAATGTAAACAGTGCTACCCTGCTTACTAATTTCTTCCTTCCTCCCTCTCCCTCCCTCCCTCCCTCCCTCC
>PVJC01044045.1:0-14273 GCA_004026665.1 Murina feae
CCAGAAAACATTTCTCAGAAAATGTACCGTACCACAGATTCTTCTAATCCAGATTCTAATCACTTGTTTGTGCTTGCACGCACGTACAGGGTTTCCTTGCAGGGGTGACTGTCCTTGTGTCACCTCTTGGATGACCAGGCCTTCTGCTTGGACAAAGAAAAGACTTGGGCCTAGACCCGATTCTTCTCCCTTGACTCAAGCTGGAGTTTTACAGCCCCCTACAGTGGTGTGTACCATGTGCCACAAATTTTTCATCCTGCTTATAGAGGATTTATTATTTGCAATTACTGCCAAATGTCCAGTATGATTCAAGAAGTTTGACAAACTGATAAAAATGGTACATTTGAGGAAATATGGTAGTTAATAGTTAAGATATCTTTTAACAGATGTCCAGAGGTGTGCAGCAGGACCCTAAGATGTCACAACTGGAAGAATTGGAAGAGATCAGCTGATCCCCCATTTGTTTTCTTTCTAAAAGTAATCAATGCCACCAACTGCTTTTATAAAATTACATCATTTCTCTTTATGCAATAGCCTGGGGTCTTCTGAACAGTGGGAGAAATTTTAAATAGACCAAGGAGAATGCCTGGAAAGCCCTATTACAAGTAGAGATGGATGTAGATGTGCTAGGAAATGCAAAGGCAAGAGAACAGAGAGAAAAAGAATGATTGCCTTGCTTCCTGATGGATTTCCACTTCCTTCACCAGCAGTCTGTGAGGCTCCTGGAATCCTTATGCTTGCTCAAGTGAGTTTCTATTATTTGGAGCAAGATGCCAGAAATTCATGGGGAAGTTTCTCTAGCCTAAATTGCTCACGCTGAAGAAAGCTTTCCCTCCTCAGACTCAAGTATCTGTTTATCTAAATGACCCCTGGGGACAGGCATTCAGATACATATTCACAGATGTTTATTTATTAGTGGCATGTAGAGAATGTTGTTCCTCCACATACGAGATCCAGAAATCCTGCTTAAATATCCACGTAGTCATCACTGAACATCCTTAACCTTCCCTTGGAGGGTTTATGATGAATAGAAATGTTATAATATTTGGATGGAAAAAAGTGAATATAATGTAAGTTTGTTGTTTGAAGAGCTAAACAACAGGAGGCAGCAGATTGATGTTTTTTTCTCTCTCTCTCCCAATGGTGGAAATTACATATGGACTTAGAAATGTAAAACATTAAACAATTGAGAATATATTGAGAAATGTGATCTCCATATAAAAAGCCCTACAATTGGCCTCAAAGCAAAAATCTTGTAAACTGATTCTGGTTGTGTGCCTCTGATCAAAATAAGAGGTAAATAAAGACACCTAGAAAGATGCAGTGACCTTTTAACAACCACACTAAAAATGGTGAAAAGAAACAAAACCACATTAAAAAGAAATAATCTTCATTTTAATGCTAATAAACTTGGTTTTATTTTGCTCTCAGGATTTTCAGATGAGGGTGAGAGTAGGACAAAACCTAGGCAAACTTTCTCTAAAACAAAACTTGTATAAGCCTTCTTCCATACTTTGAAAAAGGAATCAGTACTGACTCTATGCAAACACCTGCTACCTGGCACTCAGCCAACTTGCTAACCAACCCTATGTTTCAGCCCAATTAGTTAAGCACGCGACACTCAGAATGCATTAATTATTCCTGGTGATTTCCCAAAGTTTCCAATAGGATTATACAAGAAAAGGTGGACATAACCTTCTTTTACCATGACCTTTACTAAGGAAAACCATTGCACACATTCTTGAAAATCCCAGGGACATCCCTAAAAATGCATAAGGTCAAAGCTAAAAGGAACCTTGGAGGGTCTCATTATGCAAGCCCCTCATCAAAGGGAGAAACCAGAGTGCTCCAATAAGCTATGAGCAGAGAGAAGATAAATACAAAAATGAAAAACATTTAAATGAATTGCTGTTTCAGACACATTGCAGGGACAGGAAATAATTGTCATGCCTTTTTTTTTTTTTTGCAAAGTAAGTGATTACTCACTTTTTACCTTGATTCAATGGGTACAAAGAGGCAGAATTACAGGGGACGGGAATTAATCATTTCAAATCCTTGTCTGCCATTACTTCTCAGTAGCATTCTTGTGCCTCTAGTATATGCACCTGTAAAATAAGGTGTAAGAGACTTTGTAATTTAGGTAAAAGGACAACATAATTAAAGCATAGGCAACTTTGAGTCTGTCTTTGCCCTGGATATGATGTTGTATTTTGTGAGAGGACATGGCTGTTCTTTTTTTTTCAGATGTCAAGTTCCAAAGATTAGTAATATGCTTCAAATTAGCCCATTTTTCTTTCCTAATATAAAGGGACCTTAATCTTAGATAATGACAGCTAATTAGAAAAAAATACACACTTGATATTTTATTCTGATTTCCTTCTCTGAATATTAACACTAGCTGCCATTTATTGAGCTCCTTTAAGTGGAAGACATTGGGTGATTTATTTCAGTAAATCTTTCCCCCTCAGCTAACTATGGGTTAAATTCTAGAATTATTTCCATCTTACAAACATGAGGAAAGTTTAGCAGGTGAAGTGATTTGCACAAGCCACACATATCTTCTGAGTGGCAGAATTGGCTGAACTTTTTTCAAAATTTACAATTTGTTTTTCTGGATTCATCATAATATTTTTTGATATTTCTAAAATATGAAATATTGATAATGCATTAACACAGAATATTAGTTCAGCAGTCTTCAAGATATCTAGAATGTTAGCATTACATCCCAAAGTACATAAAGTTTGGTTGAGGTTCAGGGCTTATGCCAATGAAGAAGTAAAACTGAGTGTCACATGTACCATTCCTTATATACTAGGCTACAGGAATACCTAGTATAAATTTGTGAGGCTCTCCTGTGTGTTCTCTCACTTAATTACCAGAAGAACCATAAAAGATGTCATCATTCACATCTGGCAGATGAAGAAACGGGATCAGAGTTCATTTAACTTGCTGAAGGTTATACAGCAAGTAAGAAGCGAAGTGGTGATTTGATTTATGACTTCAAGTTCATGTTCTTTCCAGAATACCATGTTGCCTTCCATACACTCACTAGCGGCCTGGTGCACGGGATTCGTGCACTGGTAGGGAGCGTGGACTGTGAGTATTATCTACTGTGGGAGCGCTGCTCATCCTGGTCAGTGGAGCAGCTGGGGACCTGCCCTCTGAGCGGCTGCTCCCTCACCTCTCCAGGGACAATAGCACTGAGAGGCAGCGGCGTAGGCCTCAGTCCTGCGGTGGTCACAAACTGCCTCCAGCCCCTGGGGTCAGCTCTGTGAGCCCAGCTGTGGCACTGCATGGCTTGTTGGTGTCCAGAGGAGGCAGCAGGGAGCGAGGCAAAGGAGCCTGGGGTGAGGAGGCAATGATTGCAGCCTGGGTTCCTGCTCATTGGCCGGGATTCACAGTAGGAGCAGTTTGTCATCCTGGTCAGCTGAGCAGCTTTCCCACTGTGGTAGCACACTGACCACCAAGGGCCAGCTCCTGTGTTGAGTGCACATAATAGTGACTGGTCAACCAGTCGTTGTGGTGGTTCCACTGTTTAGTTGCTGGGCTTTTATTATATAGGATGTTACCTCTACATAATCTACCATATGCCCCACAGCACTGCCTGTACACACTATACACTGAATTCAGTGGCTTCTTGAATAGAGAATGAGCAATTACTGTGTGATGTTGTTGGTATTTTAAGTACTTTACAGGTTTCAAACTACTTTTAGTCTCACAACAGTGCTGTGAGGTTGATTCTAGTATTTTAATTTCACAAATAAAGAAAGGAAGGCTTGCCCTAGCTCGTTTGGCTCAATGGATAGAGTGTGGGCCTGTGGACTGAAGGGTCCCAGGTTTGATTTCCGTCAAGGGCACATGCCTGGGTTTTGGACTCTACCCCCAGTAGGGGGCATGCACGAGGCAGCCAATCAATGGTTCCCTCTCATCATTGATGTTTCTATCTCTCTTTCCCTCGCCCTTCCTCCCCGAAATCAATAAAAATTTTATTTTAAAAAAAGAAAGGAAGGCTTATAGAGGTTGAGTAACTTCCCCAAGGTCATACTACTAGAAAGTGCTTTATCTTCTGCCAGGTTCTGGCTCTTAAATTTTAGTATTCTGTGGCAACCCTGAAAAGGAATCTCACCTCCTTTGCATTCTTCCAATAGCCAGAAAGAAGACAAGAAAGAAGAGGAGTCAGTAAATACAAAAGGTGTAGTTCTGTTATTAACAAAATGGGGAGGGGATAGACTGGCAGAGCCAGAGTCAGCACAGTCAAATCAAAGTTTCACAAAGAGTGCCTCAGTAGCATAACAGAGACTCTGTGTGACCTTTTACCAGCAACAGATGGTGGTCTTGTTCAACTATACTCTTTTTTGTGGCCTGCATTGTTACCTTCAGTAAAAGTTAGAGGAGACTAGGGTCTGTTTCTTCATATAAACATGAATTCCATCAAAAGGCACAAGGAACTTCTGTCCTCAAGTAGCAGTCTGGTTACAGAAAGTGCCTGCAATTCAGAAACTCACTCATTTGAGATGATTCCCCTTGGCATTTCTATCACTTCCTTCAACTCCATTCTTGTCCTTCCATGATTTTCATGAAACATCATGTTGGTTAGAAAGCCAGATATGGACAAACATATTGTCTTATTCATGAACATTGGCTAGACAGTCAACACAGCCAGAGAAGAGAGGTGGTTTATAGATCTCAAAGGCAGCAGATAACACTGTCCTTATCAAAATGATTAAAGTGTTGGGTTGATACAAATATGACAAATATTTGTTATATGAATATAACTACTTGGTGGCCTTTCATAGGACTTTCCCCAAGGATTTTGGGTTGGAAAGTCAATTCATTCTGTTGCATGATTGCTTTAGACTATTATAAACTCCTCCCTTGGGAAGAGCAGGTAATCAGTTATAATCTTTTGTCTCTCAATTTAGGTACATAAAAATCACTATTCTAGTGAATGAGCCACAGATTTCCTCCTGATTTCACTCTCAATTCCTCAATTAGGTGACTATTGCCATTTAAGCTGCTGAGACTTAACAGATGGAGGCTACCCTTGGAAGAGGCCAAGGGACCAAGGAGACTCGTAAATTATAGCACTCCCCCCCCCCCCAACATCTGGATGGGCAGTTAGCTCCTAATTCTTATGAGTCTCAGCTTCCCTTGTCTATCTGGCCAGGAACCAACATAAGAGTGTGCCTTCTGGAAAGCAAAACTGTTCAGTGGGCTCTAATAACTCTCTTTCAATGGCTGGTCATGGACACTTCTGTTCTCTTAGCTACAAGAATGACAGCCATCTCCTGCATAACTAACCACTCCCACTGTGTGACTAATTCACAGTTCTGCAGATATTATGTTTGTACCCACTGTCCACATGGAGCTAAGTGTACCAAGTAAATAAATAGATACACATCTTTGCCCATAGAGACTAGGATTAGGGTCTGAGATCTGCATAGCCCTTGGGTAGTTTAGGCTGTATGGGAGGAAGGATTTTTCTATTTAACATGTCTTATATTTCTCTCATAGGAGAGTAGAAGATTAATTTTTATTTTTGTAACTTTCAACTAATTTTTAAATGTATGTTTTAATGATTTTAATACAGTGACAGAGTTGTACAATTATCACCACGATTCAATTTTAGAATCTTCCTGTCACCCCTAAATACCCCTTATGTCCATTTACTGTTATCCCTAGTCCCATGCCCAGGAAACCACTAATATACTTTTCTTTCTCTGTGGATTTGCTGTTTCTAAACATTTAATATAAATGGAATCATATAACATATGGTCTTTTCTGACTGATATTCTTCACTTAATATAATATATTATGGCTGTAGCATATATATCAGTGGTCTATTTTAATAGCTGAATAATCTTTGAAAGCTATTTCTTAGTTTCTCCTCCCCCAATCCCTCAGAATAAAAAAGTACTAGATGTGAGGCCCTGCACAATCTAGCTACTGCTACCTTCTCTGAACACATCTCTAACAACTCCTAAAATCCTCTCATTCCTCATGCTACAAGTATATTTGCCTTCTTTTGGATCCTCAAAAGTGTCTGCTGCAGAGCTATTGAATATGATGTCCCATTTTCCTAAACACTACCCGCTCCAACAGGAACATGTGCATTTCACTTGGTTAATTCCTACTTATGCTTCAGATCTGTTTAAAATATATTTCGCCATTAAAGCTTTCCCTGACTTTTTGGACTTGGTCCTAATTTTCTCCTACATGCTCTCTTAGCATCTCCACCAGAGCTTTTATTATATACTAGGGGCCTGGTGCACAAAAATTTGTGCTCTAGGGGGGATCCCTCAGCCCAGCCTGTGCCCTTTAGCAGTCTGGGACCCCTCAGGGAATGTCCACCTGCTGGCATGCCTGGTCAGCCAGAGTGAGGGGCTGATGGCTGTTTTCAGGCTGGCAAAGCTCCCCAGTGGGGACCCTCACCCCGTGGGCATGTGGTTAGCCTGGGTGAGGGGCTCAGGGCCGTTTTTAGGCTGCCCACAGCTCCCATTGACCCAGTGTCCCAGCAAGGCTGGCTGGGACCAGGTTTCTGGGGTTTATTTATCTTCTATAATTGAAACTTTGTTGCCTTGAGCAGAGGCCTAGGCATGCAATGACACCTCCTGTTTGTTTCAGGTCCGTGGCTTCTATAATTGAAACATTGTTGCCTTGAGCAGAGGCCCAGCTGGCCTAGGTAGGCAGTTTCCTCCATCAGTGGTGCAACGGAAGCCTCCTGTTTGCTCTAGCTTTGTGGCTGCTGGCCACCATCTTGGCTGGGTTAATTTGCATACAGCCACTCTGATTGGCTGGTGGGCATGGCTTGGCTGGTGGGCGTGGCTTAGGTGTAATGCAGTCAGGGTCAGTTTGCATATTACTCTTTTATTAGATTAGACTAGTGGCCCAGTGCATGAAATTTGTGCATGGAGGATCTCCCTCAGCCCAGCCTGCACCCTCTCCAATCTGGGACCCTGTGGGATCAGGCCTCAACCGGCAGTCAGACATCCCTCTCACAATCCAGGACTGCTGGCTCCTAACTGCTCACTTGCCTGCCTGCCTGATTGCCCCTAACCACTCTTCCTGCTGGTCTGATCACCCCCAACTGCCCACCTCCCTGCTGGTCTGATAGCCCCTAACTGCCTCTGCCTCTGCCCAGCCACCATGGCTTTGTCCAGAAGGACGTCTGGAAGGTCTCCCAGAAGGTCTCCCGGTCTAATTAGCAAATTACCTTTTCATTAGTATAGATGTAATTAGCTCATGACATACATATTTACTTCTTTAATGTCCATTCTAGCCCCTTCCCAGCCTTTCTCTACTTCCACCCAAGAGCTATAAATACTACAAGGGCTGGCACTATGTCTATTTAGGTTGCCACTAGCCCAGCATTAAGCATATAGTGGGTGCATACTAAATAATTCATTCTTTGGTGCTACATATACTAAATTGTCTCTCTCCAAGTCCAATTCTCTCAGCACAGCAAGAGGAATCTGTACTTTATATTCCATGGAGTTTCCTAAATGTGTCACTCTATAAAGGTGTGCTGTTTTCAACTGATACCATCAACAGGTTGAAGATAAACTCAACCTGACAGCTAGAATGTAGTCAGTACAAAGTGTTTGGGAGGCCAGCTACATGGCATGGAATGGAGGGAATGTGGCTATGTGATGAGAACTCCTGTACACTTCTCAACTTTTCAAGTAGCTCCCCGGGAAGACCTGGGGGCAACCTTGTTCACTGAGGTGCTCACTAACACTTTCATGTAATGCCAATTCCAGTGTGCTGAGCGGCACTTTGACTGGCTGTTTGCTTGACTCTGCTTTCAACACCTCTCTTGAAAATATGACATATGTCAGAATGAATCCAAGTAGCCTTCCAGCCAGCTTTCACGGCCACACAAAACTCTTCACCCATTGGACACATTGAAAGACACTTGATACTGTTTGAAAACACTCCTCTTTAGTCTGCTGATAACCTTTTCTGTCTGGCTGGCAAGACATAAGGAAATGTTTCTTTCCATTTGGGCCTGTTTAAAATAAAACATCCAAAAAACCCATCAACTGTTAAAAACATGTTTCTTTGTATTTGTGCGTCTTTACTTTTGAATCTTGGCAGGACATTCTTAAGGGGCAAATGGACTAAATGAATGAATGCCAATCACAACAACAGTGGCAGAGAGTAGTAATTTAATTCAACAAGCAGTTATTGAGAGGTTACGTTGTGCAGGGCCCTGCGTGTAGTCCATGGGGGATAGAGATGAATAAACTGCAGTTTCTGCCCTCTAGGAGCTCATGATCTGGAAGAGGAAACAGACATGCGCATAAATAACACTAATAAGGATGACGCTGGGAAACACGGGAATAGAACACAGGGCTTTGGGAGTGTGGGGAGGGGAAATTAACTCCAACTGCAAACATAAGAAGAGCTTTCTTGAAGGTGGGGGGGGATAATTATGAAACACTGTTACTCTAACAACTTCAGAAGAAAAGAATGACATCAAAACTTTAAACTATTCTGCCTGTATTTGGATTGTGCCTCTGGGTTGTCCTGGACACCCAAGTTCCACTTTCATACAGTTAATTGGTCCCAGGGGAGGAATGTATAAGACAATTCCTTAGGGCCCAACAAACCCCAGAATGAGCAGTTCTGCTTTACCCATTAGAACAAAGATCCAGCTCCATCTTCCTAATGTCAAAGCACCAGCCAAATAGCCAACAATCTGTAAGATGTGGCATTGGTCTCCTGTTGCTTAATTGAAGTCATCGCCTTTTAAAACTGCCTTACATCTATGTGATGGCAAGTATGTGCACAAGTGAAAGAGTACGCTCTCCTGAATGGAGACAATGTGCTTCCAAGGTACTTGTGGCCTCTAGTACAAATATACTTTCACTCTCATATGTACCTGACTTTGGAACAGGTCAAAAATTCATCAGGGGCATCTTCATTTTAATAGGAATTCAAACTTTTACCACTTGAAAAATAGGGGTGTGCTATGGACTGGGCTTTACCTAAACTTTGGGTGACTGCTAATTTGGCCTGAGGTAGAAAATAATCTGTAGCTTGGTGTGAAAGGGTAGTACCCCCATTTAGAAAAAAAAAAAATCTTTAAAGGTTTAAGGATGAAAGCCATTGGCAAGCTGGAAACAACAGCTAATCAACATATCAAAGAGGTGGGTAACAGGTAATAAATACTGTGAATCCCAGAGCCCCAGGATGTGACCTCTGAGTAAGACTCACTTCCTGCACTTCTCTACACATTAGCTTTGGAATCTAGGGGGATTCAAGGCTGGATCACTGTTTGTATCACTTGCTAACCAGATATATGAATCTGGACAAGTGACAAACTGAGTCTCACTTTCTTCATCTGTAAACTGGGTCCAAGGCTTGATACCTCACAGAATTGTTGGGAGGATTAATTACTGAGCTAACACAAGTACGGGGCCTAGCACAGTGCTTGGTGTATAATAGAAATGTAGTATGACTCCCCCACCTTTTCTTCTGCTTTGTGTGTGGAAGGAGTCACTTTTTCTACCCTTCTTAAACTAACCATTATAAGATAGTGAAACATAATTTTAATATTTTCTGTGTTTATTCAGCGAAGTTTCCTCAATTTAAAAAGCAGATTAGTTTAACAGTTTGTTGTGGGTTTTTTTTCCCCTACATGGTGCTTATTTGTGAAGTGACCTGCAAAGTTTTCCCCTCTAGAGATATAAGTTATCAACAATAACAAAAATTTCCCCACTTCCAGCTCAAGTAAGGGAATGATTGGGGGATTCTGCCAGCAGCAAAGGGAGCTATTGTGTTTCGGGCATAACAGATTTTCAGAGAACCTCGGAATTCATCTCTTGGAAGTGCTGCTGCTTCTTTTGCTTATATTTAATACCTGTTCTCCTGCCTACCCTACCCTCTTTATTTATTTTTTTGTCATATTAAGGTCAAACAGTAGAGATACTCTGTTCTCTGGGCCACAGGTCTCTAAGCAGAGCATACTAAAAAGGTGCATGAGATCAGATTATCCTTAGGTCCAGGCACGGGGGAAGCAAATGGGAGGGAGGCAGGGGAAAGGGAAGGGGAATGGTAGTTTTAAGAAAAGCCTAATTAGCAGAAATGTTCACTTGTTTCTCTAATCTCCTGGCTTTAAATACTATCTTTATGCTGAGAACAAGTAAATCTAATCCCTAACAATATCTACTTCCCTAAATTCCACACTCAGGTATATACCTACAAATCAACATCTTCACTGGAATATCTAATCAATATCTAAAACTCAGTATGTACAAAACTCAATCTTTGAGCCCTGCCATCCAAGACATGATCCTCCCTGAATTATTCCCATCTCAATTAATGGAATAACCATTCACCTGTTTGCCTAGGACAAATATCTTAGAATTAGTCTTGACTTCTCTCTTTTTTTCTAGTTTCCTTCATCTACTCTATCAGAAATCTTATTGACTTGGCCTTCAATATATATCTGGAATGTACCACTGTTTCCCAGCCCTGTCTCTGATACTTCAGTCTAAGCCACCAACACCTCTTACCTTTATTACTGGAGTGACCTCATAAATAGTCCCCCCTTGCTTGCATTCTGACTCTCATATTTTCTATTCAATGCAGCAACAGAGTGATCTTGGTAAGTGATAAATTAGTTCATGCCACTCCTCTTCTCAAGATCTCTCAACAATGATCAATAATAAAATTCAAAGTTCTTGTCATGGCCTATTAGGCCCTATATAATCTGGCTCCCCCTACCTTTATGAGCTGATCTCCTACCACTATCCTGGTATTCTGACCTAGCTCTATTCACATCCTTATTATTCCTTAAAGATGCCAGGCATATCTCCACATCAGAGACTTTGTATTTTCTGAACCCTCTGCCTGGAATGCACAGACATTTGCAGAGCTTGCCCTCTCACTTCATTTAGGTTTCTTCCCAGTTGTCTCCTTGACACCACAGAAGAGAGAGCACACCTACATACCCACTCTTGTTGAAACTCTGCTCCCTTACCCTGATTCAGTCTTCTTCTTATCAATTATCACTATATGGCATATTTCTTTAGTTATGGTTTGTTTCACTACCTCCCTGCCCCCTAAAAAAAAAGCTTCTTTTCACTTAAAAATTCAGGTTTAAGAATCAGAGTTTCTCGGAGACTTCCTGACACAAAATCTCTGGCTTCCTTAAGAAACTTCCCACATTTTCCTCTATCTAGATAATCTGTAGTTATAACCAGAGTGACATTTCAGAGAGATTATCAATATTCTTGAATTGTCTTCTCTTGTAGAATCTCGTGCTATGAACTCGGACCTGACTTTTTTCAGCCATTATCCTAAAGGTCAAAAACTTCTGTGGTCCTTTGCTCACTCTCTCTTTAGATTTTTATCACTTTTTCTTTCCAAACAATTCCCTCTGTTAGTCAGAATTAGGTGTAAAGCCATAGTTCCTCTAGTTGTTTTCTCTAGACTTGGAAATTGTCAGCACAATTTTAATAAATTTTCAGCTATTTTCTGATCAGGTGACCTATAATATCCCACACAGAGTACTTATATATCTACTCTCATATTCAAGGACTTCCAAGCCCACGCACATTGTATAAAATCAACTAGTTTAAATGCAAATTTAGTGAAAACAGAATATTCCTCTTTTTTTTTTTTACCAGTTCTCCCATTATTCTCCAGAGATAAATATTTTCCTAGCTCTTTGTGGACACTTTTAAAAAGTAAACTCCATTACTTTTAGGAAATGCAATGCAGCCATTGTTTTTAAAAAAAAAAACCCAAACAATTCAGAAGCAAACTAAAGGAATTACTTTTTTTCAATATTCTTTTGTATTGATTTCAGGTGTATAGCATAATGGTTAGACCATCAGATATTTCCAGGACCCAATTGACACCATACATAGTTATTGAAATACTATTGACTATATTATGTATGCTATACTTTACACCACTGTGACTAACAAAAGGAATTTTTTAAAAAATCTAAAATAAAATATTACCTTCCAAAGATATCCATGTTGATATATTCTTCTAGACTCTAAATATCTCTCTCTCTCTCTCTCTCTCTCTCTCTCTCTCTCTCTCTCTCTCTCCCCTCTCTTAGCATATAAGGGAAACCATTCTATACCTGCTGTTCCATTTCCTCCCTGTTTTACTGAACAAAATGTCATGGATTTCTTTCCATGTCAATACCTATACATCTAAGTGAATGTCAATATAACATACAGTATGACTTGATCTCCTCTCTTAGCATATATGCTCTTTTTAGATAGAGCTGTCTCCAGGCATTAGGCTTGTCTAAATATTAGTGAGCATTGTGACCCCACATACATTGCCCTGCATTAGACCTTCAGGTTGGCTTTGCATATTACATGGATCAAGTCATAGAAATTGTAGGATCTTAGTTTTATTTATAGACATTTTTCAATTGTTATTCTCATTGCTGTATTATTTGTTGATAGGGCCTTCAGCATCATCTTGCAGGTAGAAAAAGTCTATGTAGGTCTTATGGAATAATGTTCTAAGAGAAGTACCTAGGCATCACTAAATTTTAATATATTTATTGAGCAGCTGCTATGGTCCAAGCACTGTTGTAGCACTAAACAAAAACAAAGAATTTTGTCCCCATGCAACTTATTTTCTAGTGGTACAAGACAGACAGTAACCAAACGAATTTCAGATGGAAATAATTGCCAAGAAGAAACATAAATCAGGGTAAAGGGCAGAGAGTGACCACAGGGTTGGGTGTACATGTGTGTGTTGTTTTAGCAATTGTACTAGGATGGCCTCTCTAATGAGAAGACAATTAGATAGAGGCCTAAATGAAGTGAAGGATGAGACATGAAAATATCTGGATAAAGATTATTCTAGGAGGGTTCAGGAAATACAAAGGCCCTAATTTGAGGGTATGCTTAGAATATTTAAGGAACTACAAGGGGGCCCTTGTGGTTGGATTTGAGTGTGAGGAGAGTGATAGGAAATGAGATTAAGGATGAACCTAGGATCACTGGCTGATATGAATAATGTCTCCAATGAGCTAAGGCTAGGAGGAAATGTCTAAGATGAAAGCATAAGGCTTCATTAGCACTGTTCTAAGCAAGAACAAACTCATCAGAGAGGTATGCTGCTTGGGACTGAAGAAGTAATGTTGATGGAAGACAGGAACAGCAGAACTCCAAATCAAATTTGTTGTCTTCTCTGAAAAAAAGACAACGAGCTTCAGAATGAAAAGGTTAGAAATCATTTTAGGGAGATGCAGCAGAAGCCCAAAATTGATATGAGAGTGTTAAGAGAATACACAGATGAGGTGCTATATAAATGAGTCTGAATTTCCTTACCCAGGCAACTGTGTCCTCAATGGAGAGAGCTGGGGACAAAGGTGAGAGAGAGGAAATGTTATCATGACAGATTTTGAGGAATCTCAGCAAATAGGAGAGGATCTGTAATCAAGAAAATATATACTTTGATCTGCAAAAGTTGCAAAATGTTAGATTCTAAACAGTACAAATTTGTGAGTTTTATGTTAATATCTAATAAGGTTATCAAATGGAATATTATAGGAATTGTTTAGGTGCACCTAATAGGATTTGTACTGGTTTCCAACCTGAGTTCACTAGGAACAAGACATATCTGACTAACCTTAATTCCATCTTTAATAGGGTTTCCAGGTTGCTAAATATGGAATCATGGTAGGCAGAAAATCTGAAAAGCATCAAGGCATTTGAAGATACTGTCACTTTGGTATTGTGCTGGAAGTTGTCTTCTGGTGCTGTGACACAAGGTCTGTCTTATGCAATGATTTTATTGAAGATTTGCATATACAAAAGTCCGACTTATTAGATTTGGATATGACACAAAGCTGAGAAGGCTAATAAATTTATTGGTTGACTGAATTTGGATCCCAAAATAATTTGACTTAATGAAATTATGAATAGAATTTTACTCAATGAAATTTAATAGAGCAACGATGTGATTTTGATTTGACCACTAAAAGCACTCATGATAAGGATCTGTGAGTTTTTATTGATTGTTAAATTCTCCAGTGCGATGTGAGATGGCCACTAAAAAAAATGCCTGTGGATCAGCCAGTGTAGCCCAATGGTTGAGTGTCAACCCATAAGCCAAGAGGTTGCTTGTTCAATTCCTGATCAGGGCACATGCCTACCTAGGTAGTGGGCTCGATTCCCAGTAGGAAGTGTGCAGGAGGTAGCCAATAGATGATGTTTTTCTTTCATGGATTTTTCTATCTCTCTATACCTCTCCCTTCCTTTCTTTCTAAAAAAAAAATCAATAAAACA
>PVJC01044046.1:0-14273 GCA_004026665.1 Murina feae
TCTTTCCCGCTCCCCGATGCCCCTCCAAGGGCCTGGGAAGCCCACCAAGCAGGCTGCCGACCCCCTGCTGCCTGTTTTCCACTCCCCGATGCCCCTCCAAGGGCCTGGGAAGCCCACCAAGCAGGCTGCCGACCCCCTGCCACCTCTTTCCCGCTCCCCGATGCCCCTCCAAGGGCCTGGGAAGCCCACCAAGCAGGCTGCTGACCACCTGCCACCTCTTTCCCGCTCCTGATGCCCCTCCAAGGGCTTGGACAGCTGCCAAGCAGGCTGCCGACCCCCTGCCGCCTTTTTCCCGCTTCCCGGTGCCCTCCAACCCTGCTGCCTCTTTCCCACTCATGGGTCCTGGGTCCTGCGCTGTCTCGCCTGCAGCCGCTCTGTGCACTCGGGAGGTCCCTCAGCCCAGCCTGTGCCCTCTCACAGTCTGGGACCCCTCGGGGGATGTCCACCTGCTGGCGTGCCTGACCAGCCTGGGTGAGGGGCTTTAAGGCTGCCCACAGCTCCCATTGCCCAACGTCCCAGCAAGGCCGGCTGGACGCAGGTTTCTGGAGTTTATCTCCTATAATTGATGCTGTTCCTTTAAGGCGAGGCCTTTTACTAAGGAAGCCTCCTCTGCCTCACCTCGGGGCTTCTATAATGAAACAATTGTTACTCTTAATTGTTGCAAATGTGTGTTTTGCTTCAGGCCAAAGGCTAAGGAGCCAGCGAGCAGGTAGTTTCGCTTTCGCTCCTGCTGCAATGGCCGCTGCCTAAATGTTTACTCAGGTCCCTGAGTGGCAGTCGCCATGTTGGCTGGGCTAATTTGCATACAGTCGCTCTGATTGGCTGTGGGCATCCTGGAGAAACGGTTAATTTTACTATTCCGCTTTTATTAGTTTAGATTGTCTTTGTTATTGTTGGCAGCTTGTGCTGCAAGGAGGATGTGGAGGCAAGTTGAGGGATTGAGGCTCAGTGGTAACCACCTGTTAGCGGTCTGTTCTTAGCCAGACTGCTTAGTCTCTCCTGTGTACCAGCGTGTGTGAGATGGGGGATGAGTTGCTGGTCTTAGAGTGGTAGTTGTGAAGGAAGGCAGCCCCAGATGGAGCTCAGCCTATTGTGGTGGTTAGGGTAAAGTGACCAGATTTAAAGTGGTACACCATTGACCGGGGGGGGGGGGGTTCTTTTTTTTTTATTACTTAAAATATTACAAAGAGTAATCGGGACTTTTTAAAAATGCCACGGGATGTGGGACAAATTGTTAAAAATCGGGATTGTCCCGCCAAAAGCAGGATGTCTGGTCACCTTAGGTTAAGGGAACATCTCTGCAGGCTGGAGGCCTCAGGTCTGTCAGGTCTGATCTTCAGGAGCAGTGCTGAGAGCAGACACGCTAAACTCTGATTTGGGGCTGAGGGTGGAGGTGTGTTCTCTCTTTTTTTTTTTAAAAAATCTTTATTGTTGAAAGTATTAACATATAATCCCCTTTCCTCCCCCATTGACCCCTTCTGGCCCTCAACCCCCGTCCTAGGCCTTCACCACCCTATTGTCTGTGGGAGGTGTGTTCTCTTGAGCCTGCTTCTCACAATCTTCTGAGGAAGGGGCACTGACTCTTCTCTGTCCCCAGAAGTTGGTCAGCCTGCACGGGGAGCTTGGCATAGTGCGAGGCAGGGACAATGCTGATAAACACCCTCCCACTACTGACTCATTGTCTGCCCTAAAATTTCTACACTTGACCTCAATTCACTAATGCTTTCCCCCTCCCCACCCCCCCCAACTACTCTAATCCAGTAATTCTCAACCCTCACTGCTGGGTGAGCATCACTTGGTGAGCTTAAAAAAGTGCTCAGACCCACTCCTCCTCAGACCAGTGAAACCAGAAGCTTCCGAGGGATACCAACACGCAGCCGGGTTGAGAAGTATG
This sequence comes from Murina feae, assembly GCA_004026665.1. Taxonomy (NCBI): domain Eukaryota; kingdom Metazoa; phylum Chordata; class Mammalia; order Chiroptera; family Vespertilionidae; genus Murina; species Murina feae. The sequence goes on from PVJC01044046.1 coordinate 1,895, forward strand.
AGCCTCTCCTTTGCTCGAATGCCATTTACTTTTCCTCTTCACTGGTGTGAACTATGCTGGTCTGCTTGCCTCACACCACGGCTGTACCAGTTGGGTGTCTTCTTGTTAGCCATCCAGGGGAGAAAAAAAAAAAAGCAAAACTTACTTTTAAAAGTTTATGTCAGATTTAATCCATGTTCTGTGGTGAAGTGAAAGCTTGACATTCTCCCGAAGTGTGAGCTGCCTAACATTTTCCGTTTGACATTTTTCTTTGTCTTCATTAGGTGAGTAGAGGAGGAATCGAGCATCAGGAGTTCTCTGTCCCACGATCTAATAGCTACCACAATAGATAAACAGTGTTGTGAAGTTTCAGGCGTTTTGACTGGCTTTCGATCTTGTCTAGGCAGCTCTTTCCTGGCAATGAAATGGCGATTTGGAAGTGGAGCGTCAGCAGTTGAAAACAGGGCCTCATGGTGCTTTCCCAAGAATGCTCCTGAAAGATGGAAGAAACCCCCCCACACACGATGCTTCAGAAGAGCACGCTCACTAGCTGATGCCCTTTCATTGCCGTCATCTCACAGGGGCTGGTAGAGAGGAGGAAAGTTCTTTAAAATCGTGACACATTGCCCTGGCCAGTGTGGCTGTGTTGGTTGGAGTGTCAGCCCATATATTGATCCATGTTTCTCTCTCCTCACATCGATGTCTCTCTCTCTCTCTCCTTCCCTCTCTCTTTTCCTCTCTCTAAATTAAAAAAAGCTTGACTAGTCCAAGAAAACTTTATTTATAAAAAAGAAAAAACAATAACATATCTAGCTTAATAATGATTAAGTCAAATTATATGAAGGCCCTGTTCCAAGTATCTTTTTTATAAGCTCACTATTCATAGTCTGTGTATATTCCCACCATATTATAGGGCATGCACTTGTATTTTTGACTTGTTTCTTCAAAAGTTGAATGACTAACACTTCCAGCAGGCTCCAAGAGCTTGTCTGTTGTGATTCGATTTTTAAAAAACATATTTTATTGATTTTTTTACAGAGAGGAAGGGAGAGATAGAGAGCTAGAAGCATCAATCAGCTGCCTCCTGCACACGTCCTACTGGGGATGTGTCTGCAACCAAAGTACATGCCCTTGACCGGAATCGAACCTGGGACCCTTCAGTCCATAGGCTGATGCTTTATCCACCGAGCCAACCCGGTCAGGGCTGTTGTGATTAGATTTGTTTCAGTTCACAGCAGAATCTCCTCTGTTGAAATTACATGAAAATACGTGTGGAACTTGGTACTGTCACAAACTGATCCTTCAAACCCATCGATTAAATACGTTCATTTCATGGTTTATGGAATTCTGTCCCCAATCCTTGTGCTCATCACTGGACCTATGATAATAAGAAATGCAGGTTTTTTCTTTCCCTTTGTCTGTTGAAATTAAAATGGAATCCTTGTGTTTGCCAGGCTGGCTTGCACTTGTATATAAACACCTGAGGAAGTTAGATATTTAGAAATAAATCTTGTTTGAACTTGGAATTTGTAAGGATCTCTCATTAGGGTCAGACCATATTGCTGAAACCTGTTAAAGGAAACTTGGATGAATAGGTGTGGTCTCACTCAGATAGGTTAGAAGTGACAATTATTTCCATTTTGACTCATACTGTCTCAAGTGAAGTGACAGTTTGTTGATGGATGAAGTGCAGTGATATTTTAAGCTGCTTTGACATTTCAGAGGCAAAGTATTGTCAGGAACAGAGCCCTGAAGTTTGAAAGAGCTGCACATGCTTTCATGATTCTTCTCTATCTCACTGTACATAGACATTTCAAGCAAGGAAATGAAATCATTCAAGGCTTGAAGCAAAGGAGGTGTCAGCTGGATTTGAGGTTGTAATTAGGGTTGGGGAAAAACCTGACTTATTTTCGGTAACATTCGAGTGGAAATGTAACCAAACACTTTTGTTCCAATGAATGTAAGGCACTTACATTTTCATGGAGGTGGCTACCATGCTCTTAATTCATAATTAAAACATAAAATTAAAACATAATTATTTTTCATATTAATTAAACATAAAATTAAAACATAAAATTTTTCGTAAAGCAGCTCCATTTTGATGGATGGAGACCCAAGAGAAACCAACTGACACATAAAGTGGATCTGTTCTTTCACTACCATTGTCTGTAATAATAAACGGATCCCATTATCTGTTACCTGTAAACAAACTGTGGGGAGGTGTGGGGGTGCAGGGCTGATGAAGGCATGGTCCTTGCCCTTCCTTAACGGGCCTCAGTCCAGCAGGTGACATTGTTAGAAATCAACATTACTGAGCACTTAATGGACAAGAATTCTCAGCCCAGTGATAGAGTTACTAGTGGCATCCCTGTTTATAGACATGGCAGGGGAGGTGCAGAGGTGCAGCAGCTTGCTCAGGACCCTAGTTTATAAGAAGGAGAATTGGAGTTTGAACCCAATTACTGTACAGCCCAAGTACCGAGTAAGTAGTTTAAGTAGACATTTTTTCCCCGGGATTTAGCAAAGGAGGGTTAGGACTGAAAAGAAAAGGCAAAGATGTTGAAGCAGATCCTTGTCAAGTTCAAGGTTGCAAACCAGATGCCTACAGAAGCCAGGCAGGCGAGTGGAGGGTGAGCCTGCCAGGTGGGGCAGTGGTGAGTGAGAAAGCCTCCTGCAGCTGTAGCTGTGGGAAGATGAACAGAGGTTTAAAAAACATCCACGGGCCGTAAAAATAGATCTCGGGACCATATCGAGTTTGTGAGTCTCTGATGTGCGGTCCCAGACATGTACTTGAGAGAAGCTTGGGGAGATGTATTGAGAATGTGGGGAGAACACTTTGTTCTCTGAAGTAAGTTACAATTCACATTGCAGAGCTTCAGCCTCTGCAGAAGGGTCTGACTTCCTAGCTTCTTCCCGCTGTGCTGTTATTGGTGGACGAGAGACTGAGAAGCTACGGACTTATTTTGCTGCCCCAAAAGCTCCAAGCCACTAACAGAGGTCCTTTCTTGATGCGAGTGCCCTGCCCAAGTATTTATTTCCTAGGTTAAGGCGGAGCCCTTGTAATCACATTTTCCCCACGTTGATCAGTGTGTTATTGTGTCACCTGTATGCAATTTTAGCTCCGTGGTTCTGGATTTGACTTGAGGCCCCATTTTCTCCTAGCTGTGCAGCCTTGGGCAAGGTCCACCTTCTCAAAATTCAGCATCATTGGGGTATTGAAAGGAAAAGATGCTAAGATGCACCTGAGGGTCTGGCATGCAGCACATGATAGTTTCCTTGTTATCCCTTCCAGTGGTCACTGGATTTATAGGAGTGACAGCTCAGGAGCTTTCTGAAGATCAAGGCTGTGTGTGAGCACAGGGCTCTGATGCTAGTTACACTGTGTTCTGGCCGACAGCCTCCTGCAAGGGCATTAGAGATGGGAGTTAAGCCTGTTTCTATTCTCAAGGAATTTATAATTTGGGATGAAGGACACACAAAAATGGATGTTTGTTGGATTGGGTTAAGACTTGGTCAGTTCCCTTGGAATGGGCACAATGACTGTTCCGTTGGGGTGAATGTACCCTGCAATGGGAACGGAGAGCATTTCCGGGTACACAGACATTGTGTACCACCGGGGTGTAAGCATTGTGGTGGTTGAATAATATCTAGATATAATTTTTGTGGGTTTTTTTTTTGTGTGTGTGTGTGTTGGGGAGGGGGAGCTGGGGACGGGGAAGAGTGGAAGGAGCAAAAGTGTCTCACAGATTTTTTAAACCAAGCCTTAGTAAAATTTTCTAATTTTTAAAAATTGCTTTCTGTAAACTAGTTTGCTGACTGACAGGTAGAATTGTAATAAAAATAGCGCAAAGCCTTTTCAAAATGAGGCCTTCTCTTATACTCATAGGAACACCTTTCTAAGTGAATACATTATAATTTAGGGCTCCTTACCCTGAAGGTAATACACTTAAAAATTTACTGTCTTAATGCTGAAAGGTATCCTTTGAGAAGAAGAGGAAGGAAAAGTAAAGATAAAAATTATGAACAACAAATACATATCTATCAACAAGTGAATCTAAAAATCAAGTGAATAAAAAATTGAATGAACAGAATACACTGGTGAATAGAATCGAATCAGAGGCATAGAAAGGGAGTGGACTGACAGTTTTCGGGGGTAAAGGGTGTTGGGGGTGGGGGAAGAGAATGGACAATAATTGTACACCTATGGATGAGGACGGGGGGGGGTAAGGACAGAGGGTGGGGTGGGAACTGGGAGGAGGGGAGCTATGGGGGAAAAAAGAGGAACAACTATAATAATCTGGACAATAAAGATAATAATAAAATTACTGTCTTAATAAAGAGAAGATGTTAATAGTACTAGGTTTTAAATAAAACTAATTTCTTTTCAGCAAAGGCTTTTTCTTTTTTAAATTGGCAATCAACTCTTTTTTACCTTGTTTCTCTAACACTATACTTAATCATTATGACATTTTATTTCATGACAGATGTAAATAAGTTTTTTAATGAGGTTTGGTGTTTATAGTGTAGACATTTTAGTAACTTTGCAAATAGAAAGAAATGCTTTATCAGTCTTTTATTTCATAAAGTTTAACAGTGATTTTTACTATAAGGAAATGCTCTGATAACTTCCTCTGGTTTTAATAGTGTCTCATAAAAGTTAACTGGATGAATAGCTTTTTACAAGTCTTCTAAAAATTTATTTTTGAAGCAGTTTTTAGGGAAATGCATCATAAGCTGTATATTTCTTATAGTTTTATAATTATGAAAGTAACTTCTGATACTTTTTACATTAAAAAATTATTTAATTTATTGGGGTGACATTGGTTAATAAAATTATATAGGTTCAAGTGTATAGTTCTATAATATATCATCTGTATATTGTGTGTGCACCATCCAAAGTCAAGCAAGTCTGCTTCCATCACCATTTATTCTCCCTTTACCCTCTTTTACTTCCTCTCACTCACTCCCCTTTTCCTCTGGTATTCACTATACTATTGTTTGTGTCTATGAGGTTTTTTTTCTGCTTAATCCTGTCACCTTCTTCACCCAGTCCCTCCAACCCTCTCGTCTGACAGCTGTCAGCCTGTTGTCTGCATCTATGAGTCTGTTTCTCTTTTGTGTGCTAGTTTATTTTGTTCATTAGATTCCACATATAAATGGCTTATTTCATGTAGTGGGCTGCTCTCCAGGTCCATTCATGCTGTCGCAAAAGGTAAGAGTTCCTTCTTTTCCTTCTGAGTAGTATTCCATTGGGTAAATGAACCAGACCATTTGTATCCACTCATCTACTGATGGAAGCTTGGGTTGCTTCAAAATCTTGGCTGTTGTAAATAACATTGCAGTGAAAATGGGTCTACATATACGCTTTGGAGTTAGTGTTTTGGGTTTCTTTGGATATTCACAGAGTGGAATTGCTGGGTCCTAAGGCAGTTCCATTTTTTTATGAAACTCTATGCTCTTTTCCACACTGGCTGCACAGTCTGCATTCTTGCCAGTAGTACGTGAGGGCTTCCTTTTCTCCACATCTTCCATGACAGTACCTGTTATTTATTGATTTATTGATAGTGGCCATCCTGACAAGTGTGAGGTGATACCTCACTGTAGTTTTAATTTGCATCTCTCTGATAATTAGTGACATTTAGAATCTTTTCATATGTCTATTGGCCATCTGTATGTACTCTTTGGAGAAGTGCCGATTTTTAAAAAATATAATCCTCATCCCAGGATATATTTTCCAATTATTTCTAGAGAGCGTAGAAGGGAGGGAGGGAGTGTGGGAGGAAGGATAGGAGGAAGGAAGGGTGGGAGAGAAAGAGAAACATTAATGTGAGAGAGACACATCAATTGGTGTCTCCAGCACATGTCTCAACTGGGGCTGGGGATCAAACCTGCAACCCAGGCACATGGGGTTGCTCCTCACGGGACACCTTGCAGCTGTGTATTGTTAGCCACCACCATGGGAGCAGAGCCCTTTTCACGTCTCCGTCCTTCCTATCACTCCATGTGGCTTCTTCTGTAAATCCTGGTTATGGGACTTCTGTTCAGCTAGTCTCCAGCTGGTTATTCAGGGTGATTGCTCCACATTTTAATTTTAATTGCTGTTTGCTCCTGAGAGGAGGTGATTGTGACATTCACCTACTCTGCTGTCATCTTGGATCCTCCCTGATATTAATTTTCATGGGATAAATATGGGTTCATGGTAGACATATACTACATTTCAGTTTCTTTATTCATTTTTGCATTTGGTTGAAATGGTTCATGGAAACTAAAATACATTCTGCAGTGAAATAAGTTATCTCTTCTCCTCAGGGCACTACAATTTAATAGCAAGGAATGCTCATTTGGAACTTCATTGGCTTCCATCCCTCCAGGCCACAGTATAATCAGAGACCTTGAATATTTGTGCCGTCGCAGTGGTGTTCCCGTGATGTGTGCGCATTGAGTATGGGACCTCATATCCCTACTCCACGACTGATAACCGAGCTCTCCATTATTAAGTTGTTAAGTTCATGACCTCACACTGATATTCTAAAGCTTTTGCCACCTCGCAGAACACACTGGTGAACTTTGCCTGCTGAAGCCTTTCTTCTCTGAGCTGGTTTTCCTTCACTAAAGGGAGTAGGCGGGCAGCATTGCCTTGGCCTCTGTCTTCAGTGCTCACAGGAGCAGGCAGCAGGCATTGCTGCCGTCCTTCAACTTCTCGTCTTTCCTGTCCATCAGGGAAATCAGAACAACAACTTGCCTATCTCAGCACTTTATGGTTCTTTAAATTGTTTGCATGCATTTTCTTATCTCACCTGGACATGATGCTGTGAAGTCAGCCTCTAGTAGTTTTGGCTCCAGTGTATATAAAAGGAAACAGGCTCAGAAGAGGGGCTGCGTGGTGGGAGGTCTTCAAAGCAGCAGGGCTGGCACAGAAGGCGAGCCTCTGAGTCACAAGTCCAGGTGCTCAGTGGTGGCATTTCCTCTCTTCCTCTCCCTGTAGGACTGAGCATGGAGAGAGAGGAAGGAGAAGCTCTTGCTGGGACACTCCTGGCTGTGGTTTGTGGCTGGACTTGTGGCCATAGCTCTTGTCAGTGTTTATTGCTTTAGGATATATTGAGTCCATGTATGCAGTACACCTGTGGCGTGGGAGGGACACAGGCCTCTTCACCTTGCCACACCCAAGCGTGTTAGAAAATGCAGAATCTCAGGCTTAAGGAATCCTAATCTGCTCGTTCCCCAGGTCTGCAGGTGCTTCTCATGTTCATTAAGTTTGTGGAGCACCAGTTCTAGAACTCAGGGGACAAGAAGCTGTACCGTGGGAAGTGAGGTGAGGGTGTGTGCACAAGACGCTGAGAGCATGCATTTCGTCTTGTGTATGTCGGTAAATATGAGAGTGTATTTGTCTTGTTCTACTTTTCTGTAAACAACAGATTTAATGAGCTGGAATTCAGGGACCATCTATTTCACTCACTTAAAGCATACAATCAAAGGGTTTTTAGTATATTCACTGGAGCAACCATCAACACAATCCATTTTAAACATTTTCATCATCCTGAGGAGAAACTTCACCCTCCTTAGCTCCCGGAGGCCGTTTCCCGCCTATGCCCACCCCCTTCTCGAAGCCCCTGGCAGTCACTCCTGTACTCCTGCCTTCACGGCCTGGATTCGCCTATTCTGTACGTTTCACACATGAAAGAAGTACAATATGTGGTTCTTCGTGTCTGAATTTTCTCACTTTTCTTAATGTGCTCCCTCCACGTTCTAACATGCATCGACACTTAATGTTTTTTTTCTTTGTTTTTTTTTTTTTTTTACTGTCATGTTACTTACATTTATTCTGAGAAGGAGGGAGGAGATGTAGCCTTTTTCCTTAGCCTTGCTGAAGTGAGACTGTCCTGTCCTTGCACATTACAAGTGCACAAGAGTTATTTCTTCTTGCTTGTGTCGCTTTCCTAAAGCCACCAGAGCCGGGATCCGAGAACTGCTAGGAGCATCATTACATGCTTTCAGCCGAAGAAATAAAATGTCAGTATTTTCCACTTGGGTCTTCATTTCCATATGGGTCTTCATTTCTTAGCTTTTGACCACTTTTTCCATGAAAGCGGTGGTATGTCCTCCAAGTTCTGCTGAAAACAGTACCCGTCTGTACAAAGTATCCAGCTGATGTTGGTGAACATGAAAATGACAAAATATTGCCTTCGGAGAAATCACAACAATGGCTATATTTTTGGCAAGAAGCCACATGCTTACCCCTCCCCCAAGCAGTCTGTTCCCTGCAGCTGTGAATGTTCGGTCACTTTAAGCTCCCCAGAGGGAGACAGCATTCTTTCCTCTGTTGTCCACGCTGAGGTCTGAAATTTTTGTCAAATAAAGGCCAAATTTGTTTTCCTCTGGATATTTAAAAACCTCTCAATGAACCTTACCAATTGGGGGGAATCTTTGCTCGGTTCTTGCGCTTCCTGGTGAGGATTTCATGATGTGTGTCATGTGTTGTGCTGGGAAAAGAATGGCAGGAAGATTTTTAAAAATATATCTGTATTGATTTCAGAGAGGAAGGGAGAGGGAGAGAGATGGAAGCATCAGTGATGAGAAAGAATCACTGATCAGCTGCCTCCTGCACGCCCCCCACTGTGGATCGACATGACCATGTGCCATGATAGGGAACTGAACCGTGATCTCCTGGTTCATAGATTGATGCTCAACCACTGAGCCATACCAGCTGGGCGGCAGGAAGATGTTTGTATACCAGTACTGAAGTCATTTTAGCATTTCACTGTTCTTAGTGTGTTACACATTCACTTTGAGTTCTGATTTTGGTTTCAGCAATACGAAAAGCTTTCTCTCTCCCTCTTCTCTCCTCCCTGAGCTCCTCTTACCGCCACTGAGTTGCCAGTGCCTTGCTTGGCTGGCTGCCTGGTCTATCAAATGACTGAAGGCAATACTGGAGATCCTGTGCGGTCACTTTCTAAAGGGTTTTGTGCTGCCTTTATCCTCTTGTCTCCCTTTCCCTCTCTGGTGGGCAGACACAGTTATTGGGCTCTATTGAGGAAGCTCTGGGCAAAGCACTGTTTATCTGTCTTTTCAACTTTTGGGGACTTGCTTTCTTAACAGGTCTCTGTGGGGTGGAAGGTACTTTCTTTAACCTGACTCCTGTGTTTCTAAGTGCTGCGAAGCTCTCATCCTTCTAAGCAAACCACAAGCATTCCGTCCTCCTCAGGGTTCCAACCAAGTTGCCAGCTGTGTGTGTGAGAATTTGTAACGCTGAAAACGCATGGTTTCGGAGAAGAGAACAGAAGATAAAAATCCTTGCCCCTTTCTGACTTGGAAATTAACATGACTGGGTTAGCCAGATACCTCTATTGGAGGAACAAGGAAAGATTGGATGGAGGCCTTATGCCAAGGAAATTGACTTTGCTGGACTTCAGGGAGCAAGGTGGGCTGGCCTGTTAAGATCTGTGGCAGTATCTTTGGTGACCTTGGAATTGGGACAAGATAGCTGTTTTTTTGTAACAGGTCAAACTCTGGGGGGAAAGAGCAGGCCACCAACATTCATTTAGAACCCCGTATGTGTGAGGGAGTGTTCTATGAACACTACTTACATCTAGCAACCTGTGAGCTATGTGGTACTATTCCTGTTACCACAACTATTTTATGAATGGAGAAACTGAGGACCTGAAAGGTCAAGATTCCAATTTTCCTGTATCTGTATGTATCCTGGTATTCATTACCAGGTTCTGGGGCAAGTTTCCCTGGCCTCCTGGGACCCACAGAGATACCCAAATGCCAATGAAGCCTGTTCCTTAGGATGAGCACCCCATCTGGCCCATCTGAGCATGTACCACCCTTCCTGCTCTGAGGATCCCCTGTCCTTGGGGCCCCACTCAACTACTCTGCACCCTTTGTGTGCTGCCTGTTCACAGGTGCTGAGTGATCAGTAGCAACCCATTGTGTTTGTTGACTTTCTGGTGAGCACCAACAGGTTGAGGGCATGGACCTGCCCAAAGTCTATTTTGTTGGAGCTATATTTTGTGTTTTCTGGGACCTTTTAGCCATTTTCAAATAAAGCCATATAATTGACCATCTATGTTTTCTATGAATAAATTTGGCCTTAAAATGCATTATCTTGCCTTAGCCGGTTTGGCTTAGTGGACAAAACATTGGCTTGGGGACTCAAGGGTTCCAGGTTCGATTCTGGTCAAGGGCATGTACCTTGCTTGTGGGCACATCCCCAGTGGGAGGTGTGCAAGAGGCAGCTGATCCATGTTTCTCTCTCATCAATGTTTTTAACTCTATCCCTCTCCCTTCCTCTCTGTAACAATCAATAAAATATTTTTTAAAAAATGCATTATCTTTCCATCTTCAAATTTTTCTTTTTAACACCACATTTTTATTCCCTGTAGCAATATATGCTCATTGTGAAATAGAAAATAATTCTATTTCTTTTCTATAGAAAATTTTGAACACTACCCTTGTAGAACTCAGGCAAATTGTGTGATCATTGTAATCTGTTAATATATTGTAATCAGTTTAAAAATTAATTTTGCACTGTTTTACTTTCTCCACTGTGAGGCAGGTTGTAGCTCTTCAAATGAGAAAATTAAAATTGTGCCCAGTGGGAGGACCCAGAGTGGTGTGTATGGAAATATAGATTCTGAGTCAGTCAGCATTCTGCCTCCTCCAGGTCTCCTTTATTAATGGGGTTATTAATGAGAGCTACTTACCCATCATTTTATTTATCCTGCATCAGTCTTAATTTATCAAGGAAAATGTATTTACTATGTTTTTTTTTATTACCCTGTATCACAAAGTGGATGAAGCACTTAGGTCCCGAGGAAAAGATAAACTAGGAAGCTCTGCAGTTCTTAGAAAAAGAGATAGCAATGCTAGTGCAGAGGTGTGATGGCTTTTACGATTACACAGTGAATCATCAGTGACCCATTATTCAGGAAGGTGGCAGCTGCATTTTTATTCCATTGGGGGACATGTAATATCCTATATAATAAAAGATAAACATGTAAATTGACTGTACCTCCATTACACTCACCAGCCAATCAAGAGTGAGTATGCAAATTAACCCAACAAAGATGGTGGGTTAATTTGCATACACAGGCAGTGGGCAGAGAGCAGAGTAGGAGAGCCAGTGGCTTGGGCAGATGTGGCTCCCTTGGTTGCTCCTTGAAGCCACTAGGCGGAGAGGAGAGCCGGAGGCTTGGGGGGACATTGCCTCCTTAGTCGCTCCCAGCCCTCCCCGCCCCCGCCAAGCTGCCAAGTGGAGAGTGGAGTGGCTTGAGGAACTTGGCTCTCCAAGCCTCCAGATGGAGAGCAGAGAGGGAGAGCTGGCAGCTTGGAGGACTTGGCAGAGTGGGAGGCTTTGGGATGGAGACAAAGCAGGAAGGGAAAACCAAGAGCGCTGGGAGCACCAGGAATGCTGGGAATTAAAGTTCTGGTGGTAGACGGATCTCCTAGACACTAGAGCAGTGGTTCTCAACCTGTGGGTCTTGACCCCTTTAGAGGTCCAACGACCCTTTCACAGGTGTCGCGTAAGACCATCCTGCATATCAGATATTTACATTACTATTCATAACAGTAGCAACATTACAGTTATGAAGTAGCAACGAAAATCATTTTATGAATGGAGGTCACCACAACATGAGGCACTGTGTTTAAAGAGCCAGAAGGTTGAGAACCACTGCACTAGAGCAAAGTGAGCCTGGAGCCAGTTAACTGTTGTGGGTGGGGGATGGAGGGAAAGCAAAGGTGAGAGACATAAGTAAAATCAGTGTCTAGGAAAAATTAAAGGGAAAATATCCTAAAACTTCCAGGAAATCTCCACCAATGAAGCAAAGAAAAAAAAAAAACCCTCTATTATTCTGTGAGCAACAAACCAAACTGGGTTGAGGTCTCAGACAATTTGCTCATATGATTGCAAAGACAGAAACTCCCAGATTGGAGAGGGCTCCCCTGAGGGCTCCCCGATTGGAGAGGGTGCACGTCGGGCTGAGGGACCCACCTCCTGTGCATGAATTTTTGTACACTGGGCCCCTAGTGTAGGTACTACTTCACTTGTAGCTAATGAATTGTAGTGATACTTTTTAAAAATTGCACTCAACAAGGAGAAATCTGCCAAAAGGAATTCCATATGCGCTGAACTAATAAAAGAAGCTGTTGTCATTTTTGCGGAGGTAATGTTTTTTTTTATTTTAAGTGATGGAGGAGGGAGGGATGAGATTGAGGGCCTGGGAATTGGAAGAGGCCACAAATGAGAGACCACCATGAATTGCTAGATTATGAATCTTTATGAAACGATGAAGAGGAAAAAATATTGTTACTGCTTTATCCAAAAGTATTTTCTCCTGTATTTATCATTAAAAATAAAGAAGGTAACAGCCTTCTGCATCACATTCTTGATTTAATA
>PVJC01044047.1:0-14277 GCA_004026665.1 Murina feae
GAGTTTATCTTATGAAATATATATGCCAGTAGATGTTAATTTAAAGGTGATTTCCATTGTGCTGGTAACTAAAGAAAATGTGTGAAAAAGGCAAATGCTACAGTGTTCATAGCAAACACTGAAATTCACTGATAGGTCATCATCTTTCTACATGATATAAGTATAGCATTCTAAAGTATAATATTATTTTGTTTATTTCTTCTTCTGTTTTTAGTTTGATAATATCTATGATTTGAGTGACTTCCTGTCCTTTTCAGTGAAAACTCCAGAGCAGAAGAAACCACTTCGTGATCATTATCAACAGATGTTAATTTGCTTGGTCCTTATTTTAAAGTATCTATGATTATTTTTCACAGCTTTCCTGGGTTTATGCATTTAACTCAAAGTTATTTTTTATCATGTTTAGATGTACAAATGGCATAGCATGTGTTTTTACGAGTGACACAAAGTTTAGCTTCAACAACCGCTGTTGCAGAAAAAGATGACAAAATAGACACACAAGCTACATAGGTACATATAAACATAAATTTAAAATAAATCTCCATTCATGACTGGGATCATCTCAAAAAGAGCCTTAAGGTGGTAGTCATGGAATCCATGTTTTCAGTGAGGAATCTTCCTCTATCTTGCCACTTAAGTAGGCCTTAGTTTTCCCATCTATAATATGAGAAGGTCAGATGAGAGGTCTTTAAGATCCTTTTCAGGTGTTTATGACTCTAAATATTATTAATTAGAAGCCATATAATAGCAAAGCAGATCATTAAAATGTAAACGTAAGTATAGACTGTCCTTTAATTAAATAATTAATTCCAGGGGAAGATTATAAAGACCTGCCTGGTTTTAGGTACTCATTCATTCAGTGAACACTTATTTTGCATTTACTGACCCATGCTCTGGGAATGGCAAGGCTGAAAAAACAGACACATCCCTCGCTTAGTGGAGCGTCAAGTTGCAGAACAACGTATTTCAAGCCGGATCCGGCCGTGGGCAGAGGCAAAGTCTTTGGCCTTGGAGGGGGCTCAGAATGCACATCAAGGCCTTTTCTGAATCCCTCTTTCCCTCCCAGTTTGCCATGGCATTGGCCTCTCCTTTTGCTAACTCTGAAATGGCAACTTTTAGAGGGTTTTTTTTGTTTTTGTTTTTTTCCAATGTAGACCACAAAAGTCGTCTATGAACAACCAGTGCTATGGTGGCTGTATGCTGCCCAGGCAGAGAGGAAAGCTTCCTGTTTCTCTCCTTGCTTGGTTCTATTTCTTAGCCTCTTCGCCCACGTTTCTAACTACTGTCACTCCAAAATCTCCCACTTACAAAGAAAAAAAAAAGGAAGTGTTTAGAATGAAAGGAACTCTTTAAAATAAATCTTATCTCATAAAAATGACACGTGTAACTTCCCTCGGTCTAAAATTTACTTAATGAGTGCAGGGTTTATCAATTCAATAAACTGCAGATTCTGCAGAAGGCACAGAACAAAGATATAGCTGTAACATTGAAAATAGTAGAATGCATGAGGTAAATAAAGGGTGGGCAAAAAGTTTACAGTTGTTTGTATGGAAAACAATTCTGTCATTAATAAATAATACAATAATAACCTGTTTCGCATATCACAACTGTAAACCTACTTTGCCCCGCCTTGTATATTAAAACTTTTTTTTTTAACAGTTGCTGTTATCCCTGTTTCCCCCTCCTTTTTATATCTTTGCTTCTGCACAGGTGTGAAGCAGTGAGGGTAAAGAGGAAGAAGAAGTTGCTTTTTAGCAACCTCAAAGCATATGGATTTGGGGCATTTACTTTCTCTTTTCTAAGGCGCGAGAGGAGGAGTCTGGCCTGACTAGGAGGCTCTACGCCACGTTTAAATTGGTCTTCCTCACCACGCCACAAATAGCCAACATCTGCGGCTTATTATGCGGCCCGTCTTCTCTAATCTTTCTAAGTCCCACCCAAACACAGAAGACAGGAATATAGTGTAGAGGAAGGAAAGGGAGCCCAGAGAGATGGAAGTGATGGGATAAAGATGTCAAAGAAACAGAGAAGAGAGACTTGGGGGAGGGGGAGAGAAATTGAATCATGGTGGGAGCTGCGTCACCAGCCTCTATTTAACGAAGACATTAAGTCCACACATAAAGCTAATTTTATGGGATTTTTGTGTTCCAGAGTGGATATGGAAAGAACAAAGTTAGAGTATATTATTAGGGCATCAAAGATAGGCCATCATTTTGACAATGGCCAGTCATGCTTCAGATCGCATTCTTATATTGCCCATCAATAAAGTGAAATACCTTTTTAGGACATGAAGTTCCTAGCAGCTTAACTTTCTTAACAGCATGAGTTTTTAGCCAATATGCCCAATTTCCAAATGTTTGAAGGAGTTTTGCTGTGCAACGATTTGCTTTCTTAACAATTTATTGTAATTTTTTTTTTTTTTTAGTTTCTCATATTTTGAAACACCAGCACTACAACAAATAGCAAAATAACATTGTCAGTTGAAAATTGACTATACTAGATATATAGGCCAGTAATTAATATAACATATTTGGAAGAAAGAGAATTCAGAGTTTACTAAAACAATTTTAATGTTAAACAGCGATTTCAAGCTTATGGTTGCCATAAAACCTCAGGGAATGACTTTCCGTGTTCTGGAAACCAGCCCCTTCATTTCACAGCTGAGTGAACAGATCTGAGGAAGGCTAGGAGACCTGCCTGAGCCTGACCAAGTTTGCTCAGTTCCAAGTTCCAGCCCATCCATTCTAGTTTGACCTCTGTGGTGCCCTTCACTTGTCGCTGACTATGGAAAACAGGCCACAAAAGTACAGTTTACCCATATTAGAACTTTTCTAGCGCAATGTGCCTGGGATTTTAGAAGTCAATACAGTTTCTTCAGGCCTTTCAAAATAATTGGGAGTTCCCTCATGCTATTCACATACCTCGGTATACATGAAAATGATTCCGACAGTTTCTCCAATATATGCTAATATGTCTCGATAAATTTTTTCGATTTGCCTTTTGATATTTATGCTTATATGAGCTGTCTGGCTCAGAGTATAAGTTCTTAGAATAATAATTTTTAAAAATCCTGTAAAAAAAAAAAAAAAAGGAGACATATGTACTACGCTTTGCAATATTTTAAGAAATAAAAAAAAAAAATCCTGTGCCCCACCCTGCCCAAAGCTGCAGTCTAGAAAGCCTGTGACACATTTTTTAAAAAATATTTTTTTCTGAAAAAAATTGGTTTCTAATACAAATAAAATTCTTGCTCATTGTAAAAAAGAGATTAGAAATGCATATAACCATAATCCTACTACTTTTTTATTGTTGTTAAATATCAATAAGGTCACCATTTTAACCATTTTAAAGTAAACAGTTCAGTGGCATTAAGTGCATTCACATTGCTACGCAACCATCAGTACTATTTTTCTCCAGAACTCTCTTATCAGCCCGTACTTAAAGTCTGCAGCCAGTAAACATGAACTTCCCATGTCCCATCTCCTGGTAACCACTGCTCTACATTTTGTCTCTATGGATTTGATTATTCTAGGTTCCCCATATGAGTGAAATCATACGGTATTTGTCCTTTACTTTCATAGAAGCTTAATCTGAGACACATTGAAATATGTGTGTCTATGGCGGAGTGGGAGGCATTAGGCAAGACTACTTTCTAAATGGTGCCATACAATTTCATTCAGAGGTACAGAATACTGATTTTCTCCTTTTTGTTGTGGTCACCAGCCTTTGATGATCCTTATCTGGATCCATTCATTAGGGATTGCAAAATGATAATTTTGTAATATTATCATGTCTTCTTCATTTATGAATTAGAATTCACCTAAAAAGAGAAACTTCCTTTCACCAATTATTTGGCTACCCTGAGGCAGAGTTCGTGCAGGAATCATGACAAATACTTGATTTATTCCCTGGATATACCAGTTTTCAAAATGCTTAATTGATACTAACCTCCAAAAGTGAGAGGTTTGTTTCTTTTTATTATGAACTCATACATCTTTACAAAATGAAGATAAATAATCCAATCAAAAAATGGGCAAAGGACTGAAATACACACTTTTCAAAAGTGGACATACAGAAGGCAAAGAGACATATGAAAACATGCTCAAAGTCACTAATCATCAGAGAGATTCAAATTAAAATGACAATGAAATACTATCTCATACCTGTCAGAATGGCTATCATCAACAAATCAACAAATGACAAGTGCTGGCGAGGATGTGGAGAAAAAGGAACCCTCATACACTGCTAGTGAGAATGCAGACTGGTGCAGCCACTGTGGAGAACAGTATGGAGTTCCCTCAAAAAATTAAAAATGGAACTCCCATTTGACCCAGTAATCCCATGTCTAGGAATATATCCTAAGAAATCAGAAACACCAATCAGAAAGGACATTTGCACCCCTATGTTCTTAGCAGCACAATTTACAATAGCTAAGATTTGGAACAGCCTAAGTGCCCATCAGCAGATGAATGAATCAGAAAACTGTGGTACATCCACACAATGGAATACTACACTGCTGTAAAAAAAGAAAGAACTCTTACAATTCACAACAGCATGGATGGACCTGGGGAGCATTATGCTAAATGAAATAAGCCAGTCAGAGAAAGACAAATATCACACTATTGCACTCATTTGTAGAATATAATGAACAACATAAACTGATGAACAAAAATAGATCCAGAGATAGACCGTCAAACTTCAGAAGGAAGGCAAGGGCGGGGGGTGGTTAAGAGATCAACCAAAGGACTTGTATGCATGCATCTAAGCATAACCAATGGACACAGACACGAGGTGAGTGAGGGCATGTGCAGAGGTGGGGGGTGTCCGGGGAAAGGTCAATGGGGGTAAAAGAAGACATATGTAATACTATATGCAATACTTTAAACAATAAAGAATTTTTTTAAAAGAAATATTGAGAATTAATATTGGGGAAAAATTTGAAACAGAATAGGATCATAATCGAATTCCTACAAAGCCTCTCCCCAGCTTTGTGACATTGTTCAAGTTACTCAACCGTTTTTTGTTTTGTTTTAAATTTTGTAATGCTTATTTCATAGGTTTTTTGTGAGAACTAAATAACAACATATAAACGTATTTAACATAATAAATATCACTCACTCAATGAATAAATGTTAATCATTACTTTCAATCAGATATGAGAAGAATTATTAATTTGTACTTTTTGTGTATTCCTTTGATAATGTGTACTGAACAACTTTATTTCACGAATTATTTAGGAAATATTTATTGAATGACTTATTTGCTCAACACTCTCATGTACTCTTCCTTTCACTTACTCAACAAATACTTTTGAGTGGCACATGGACTAGACTTTGGCAATGTAATAATGGGAAAGATGGACATGGTCCCCCACTTTAATAAAACTTCCAGTCTTCCATCTTACCAGAAGTCATAAATTATGCTATTTCTGAATAAGTTATTTTTATATCGACAACGCCCCTCTTAGAATCTCTAGTTGCACTAGTGATTGACTTGCCTGGAAATGATTTACTTATTGGACTATATTACTGGATGTTCACTTCCTGTTTAGCTCAAACCACTACTAAAATGATAAGTGCTAGGGTAAGTTGTTCGGAATTTATCTGCACTTCCCTTACAATTTACAATTTGCTTTTTTTTTTTTTTTGTCAGAGCTCATAAAGTACAGAGCCAAAGGGAACATTAGTTCCCAGGGAAGAAAAAGTTCTTTATGTTAACGGAATGTTTCCTGTTTTCAATTCCCAACAAAATTTAGCTGGCTAACACATTTTTTTTTTCAGTGTCTTCATAGTCTTTTCAGGTTATATTTTGTTTCATGATGGGGTTTGTTTTTTTTTTTAATTGAAAATACATTTGAATACACAAGTAACAAAATATTTCAATTTAAATAACTTTTAAATATTTCAGTCAAAAAAGTATCAGACTCATTTGATCTTTTCATGAAATTATCAGAAGCTAAAGTGGAAAACAGTAAGAAAATCTCAGAAACTTTAAAACATTAAGGGTGCAGTCATACACCCTTATGCTAAGGAAGGTACAGAGATAGGCAAGGGACAGATATAGCACTGAAGAATACGACATTTCAAAAAGTCTGTGCAAGAATTTTGTAAGTGGAGCCATTCTCTCAATCAATTGGATATTTTCTACCTTTAAACATACACGTTATATATCAGGGTCCCAATCTCAAATGCCTACAAGGTCCATAAAAGTAACATAAATGAGGGGAACAGCCTGGGTGTTATGTTAGTACATGGCATTTACACTGAACGGGTGGGGTAGACGATGCTCCTTTTAAAGGGGGCAGCCCTTTTAAAGTCCCTCTAAAGTCAGTCTCAGGTAAATGCCAATTAATTGCTGTAAAGATAGAATGTGAATCCAGTGTTATCAAAATCTAATAATTTTTCAAGAGAGGCTGACAAGTCAGATTTTTTTTATGACAAATACACCAATTTTTAATTATGCATACTAAAAATATCTGCAGAATGGCTGCTAGTGTATAGTCTCTGGCATGAAATACACCCTTATAGCATGGATTAAAGTCTATCTTACATGTTTTAAGAGATTTAGGTAGTATCTTTCCTCCTTTTTATGATGTAGAAATCTGTAGAAATAGTTACATATCCCTAAACGGTTACAACCTATTATGAATAACTGGAAATGTGGCATTTCCATGAAATTAGGCTATTTATGTTTGCCAGAAAGCACATTAAGATATTTTGTAATAGTTAACTTAGTGAACTAGAAACAGCTGTGTTTGGTGAAATGTTTGTTAGAATCTATTTTTAAGCCTTTTAAAATTTTTATTTTACTTTGCTTGAGTATCAAAGTTGGTATCAAGTAAAAAAAAAAAGTTAAAATTATACTTAGTCGATATTATATCGTTTTCTCCAGTTTCTCAAAAACTAAGACAAGCTAAAGAACTGTGTCTCTACATATCATAAAAACCAGATTTCTTGGAAAGTTGTTAATTTCTGAATATTCCACCCTTTTCTGAGGAAATTTCAGAATAATCTGTTATATAATTGCCATGGGTAATAGCCATCCATCTGTTACCATTCATTATGATAATTCAAGAAATTTATAAGGTGAGTAATTGGTTCATGTTAGTTCATAAACTAAAAGATTCCAGGACCTAATTTTAGGTTTAAATGTAACACTTTACAATACACATTTAGGTATTTAAAAATTCTATTATCTTGCCCTTTAAAGAGTTTTTGTTAGGATTCAAATATTTAGATACTGGATTTTCTGGTTTATTAATGGATTTGAATCTCTCTGAATCTTAAATTTGGCCACGTACCTTTAGTAGTTGTTTATGTTGTGTAACTATGGGCTGAGTTAAGTGTTCTTGGAAGTAGATAATGTTAAGTATCTTCCCTGGGTGGCAAGCTGTTAGGAGAAAATGTTTGATAAGTTTTCCATTCAGAGGCTTTTTATAGTCCATTCCAACCTGTATAGGGAATGTGTGTTCCACATACAATAAACCAATCCACAAATCTCCCACAGTCAGCATCTGGTTTATGTCCTCCTAAGTTTCACATATGTGTGTACCTGCGCGTGTGCATGCACGCACACACACACACACACACACACACACACCCTTCAGGCTGCAGGTGTTCCTTCTAGACCGATTTCTTTACATTCTCTCAGTGATGTCCTTAATGATCATTTTGGCCCAGTTCACATGTGCATGAGGAAATGGAAAGCCATACTTTTTTTGAGATTACCTTCTGTGATATGCTCAACCCTTCATGCCACACCACACTTTGCTAGCTACTGATAGATTCTTCAGACATATGCTAAGCACCTGCTGTATGCCATGTACTAGGAAAGCTTCTTGGGACACTAGAATGACCCCTGCCTCAGAGAGCTTCTTATATGGTGGACAGATGTGTGAGCATGATTTCAACACAATTGAGGAATGGGTGACATCTTCCTCATTCATTATATATTTTGAGTACCTTAATGTCATGTAGTCTTCTAGATTCTTAGGGTACATCAAGTGAACAAGAGAGTGAAAGATATTCTGTCCTAACTGAAACATCCGAAGAAAGGTTTACACCAGGATTATGAGGATTAGCCTTTTATTTTCATGGTTAATAATTTAGTTAATAAAATGGCTTCTACGTGCTAGCAATAAACAATCCAAAAATAAAATTGCAAAAAACAAAACAATTTATAACCAAATAAAAAAGAATAAACTACTTAGAAATAAACTTAATAAAAATTAAATGGTTTGTCTAAATACGCTGCCAGGATTTAAAACCCCCTTACCAGCGAATTAGCAAGAATGGAACTCAAACATCCCCATATGCTGCTCCCCAGTTTCCATGTTATGGTATTAGCAGGGAAGTCCCAGCTGCGGCTTTGAGTTTTTGCTCTTTTTTAAAGAACTCTTCTGTGATTCACAGTGAAAGGCTTCATTGTCCATCACGATCTGCCTGCTAGAGGGGAAGTGGAGAGCAGTGCTGCCGCCCCACACTGCGGGCAGCATGGCTTTCCGGTCGCTTCTATGCTAAATAAATAGTTACTCGTGAATACTGGAAATAGTGCTGTGGGCAGCAGCATCCTCAGAACAGGAAGGTGGGCACTAGAGGCCCCAGGTTTCTTTATTGTGGGTAGTGGCTATGTCCCTTTCCTGATACCTCAGAGCCTAGAGCTGGGAGACACTGGCTAACAGCTGGATGAGAGGGGCGGTTCTCTCAGCACACAGGAGGGGGTCTGAAAGGTGGGCAGTCACACCTACTCAGCAGCATAGAAAGCAGCTAGTCCCAGGAATCCAGCCCCCTGCTCTCTGGGGTCAGCCAGAGACACACCTGTGGGACAGGGTCAGGGCAGGACAGTGAGATAAACAATTTACCAGCTGTGGACATCTCCCGTGTGCGAGAGACGCTCTGGTCTCTAAGGGTCCCGGCTCCATTTAGGTTTCTCGCTGCCTAAGCCCCCTCCAGCACTTTAAAGGTGCCCTAGTGGTGGGACTTCTGCAGGGGAAGGACTGAAAGCTACACGGTCAGAGTCAACTGGCAGCACAATTTTCCCGCAAATCCTGCCCCACCCCTGTTCTTCTGGTTCCCGTCCTGTGACTTTCTCGAATCACCTGGCTCTGTTTCCTCACTCCGATAATCTCCTGATGCTTATTTCAACAGCCCTCGTGGCTTTGGTCCGGTGAGGTTCACCCTTTGAAGTTCTTGAAGAGGCAACTGGGTTTCCATCTGGCTTGATTCCTGCCTTCCAGGCTTACAGCCACTCCAAGCCACTACCAACGCTCCCCAGGATCTTTGGAAGTAGGGGGGGAAATAATGTTAAACAGGATTAAATAATTGTTAAAGTTTCAAGCAATTGCAGTTTTACTGGGACAAATATGAATTTTTAAAGCAATACCACTCATTAGCATGTATGTGCTTAAACATGCTTTCTACCTAGCTGGCTGTACATGTTATCTTAAAATTATTGTGGCTTAACTTGGAAGTCTTACATACAGCTAAGCACCTGCATTACGCAACCACAACGTCCATTACATCTGATACCTTCCCTCTCAGGAGGCCCTGTTTGTCACTTGCGACCTCCTGATCACATTCCTGTGGTGGGCCACCAAAGGAGGAACAGACAGCTGTGAGACAACCGCCGGATCTCTCCCCGCTTCTGTGAGCCCCGCCAACCACACAGAAGGGAGGAGAGAAGCTGTGGGTGGGTGAGGAGCCAGTTTTGTGTGGCAGATTCTCTCCTCTTTCAAGTCGATGTTTAGGCCAAGTTACTTTTCACCATTCCTCCTTTTCCATTGCCTTCTCGGACAGGTAAATTAGAATGGAAGTGAGTGAGTAAATAAGACTTCTCCCAGCTAGATCACTGGTTTTTATTTAAGTTTAAATAAAAAAAAGTTGCCCTAGCCGTCGGCCTGTGGACTAAAGGGTCTCAGGTTCGATTCCGGTCAAGGGCATGTACCTTGATTGCGGGGTGTGCAGGAGGCAGCTGATCAATGTTTCTCTCTCATCGATATTTTTAGCTCTCTATCCCTCTCCCTTCCTCTCTGTAAGAAATCAATAAAATATTTAAGAACAAAAACAAACAAACAAAAAACACTTTAAGATGGCCAGGAGACATATGAAAAGATGCTCAGCATCACTATTCATCAGAGAAATGCAAATTAAATTGCAATGAAGTATTACCTCACACCTGTCAGAATGGCTACCATCAATAAATCAATAAACAACAAACGCTGGTGAGGATGTGGAGAACAGGAATCCCTCATGCACTGTTGGTGAGAATGCAGATTGTTGCAGCCACTGTGGGAAGCAGTATGGAGTTTCCTCAAAAAATTAAAAATGGAACTTCCTTATGACCCAGCAATTCCACTTCTGGGAATATATCCTAAGAATCCTGAAACACCAAGTTGAAAGAATATATGCACCCCTATGTTCATTGCAGTGTTATTTACAATAGCCAATATTTGGAAACAGCCTAAGTGCTCATCAGTAGGTGAGTGGATAAAAAAGCTGTGGTACATTTACACAATGGAATACTACTCAGCTAAAAAAAAAAAAAAAAATCTTACCCTTTGCAACAGCATGAATGGACCTGGAGAGTATTATGCTAAGTGAAATAAACCATTCACAAAAAGACACATACCATATGATTTCACTTATAGTGAAATATAATAAACAAATTAACAAACAAAATAGAAACAGACATATAGATACAGAGGACAAAATGACAGCTGTCAGAGGGAAGAGGGTTGTGGGGCTGGCTGAAAAAGGTGAAGGGATTAACAAAAAAAAATTCTCATAGACACAGGCAATAGGATAGGGAGGTAGAAGAAGGTAAAGGGGGATAAATGGTAATTGAAGGAGTCTTGACTTGGGGTGGTAAACACATAATACAATATACAGATGATATATTATAGAATTGTACACCTTAAATCTATATAATTTTATTGACCAAGGTCACCCCAATAAATTCCAGAGATCTGCAGAAGAGTCCTGATCAGTACACACTTTCTGGATACTGCTGAGGCTGGCAAAGGAACTCCCAGAAAGGAGGTGTGGGACAATCCACAGGGCCAAGAATAGTTCATGTTCCCATCAACCAGATTAGAAAGACCTCTTAATGCATAGACTCTGAATAGAAGAGTATTGACTCAATAGTGGGGCCAAATTAGCCCTATACAGCAGATAATATACTTAAAAGAGGAATTCATATTTGAGAGTACTGATGGGTAAGTTAAAAGCAAGTTATGAAACAACCAACCAGTTTCCAACAGTTTGTTAAGTTAACAGTATTTTAACTGAGACTCACTGAACCCAAAAATATTTAAGGGAATGCCAAAACTTTTTTGTCTCCCAACAGTGTAAAATTCACAATGTCTGGCAGTCAATCAAAAATTACTAGGTATACAAAGAAGCAGAAACATATGACATGTAATGAGGAGAAGAAGCAATTAATAGAGTATACACAAATAGAATTAGTAGACAAGCTATTACACATATTTTGAAGGTTGGAAAAAGGGTAAAGGAAAGCATGCGCATAATGAGAGAAGTGGAAGTTATAAAAAGACCCAGATCAAATTTCTAAAGATGAAAAGTACAGTAGCTGAAACAAAAATTTTACTGGGTGGGATGAACAGCAGATCAGACACTAAAGAAAAAGAGATTAGTGGGCTTTATGATATAACTATAGAAACTATGCAAAATGAAACAAAGAAAAAAGAATCTACTCTAATAAAAGAGAAACATGCAAATTGGTGTCACTTCCGCTACACCCACCAGCCAATCAGGATGAGTATGCAAATTAACCCAACAAAGATGGCAGTTAATTTGCATATGCAGGCACTGAGTGAAGACTGAAGATAGTGTAGAAGAAAGCCAAGTGTTGCAGAAGGGAGCAAAGTGGGGAAGAAGGGAGGGAGCTGAGGCAGCAGACACCTAAGCAGAGCCGAGGCAGCGGACAAGGGAGTGGAACTGAGGCAGTGGAGATGGGATGGAGCAAGGCAGTGGAGAAGGGAGTGAAGCCAGCTGAGCACTCCAGCTGCAGGAAGCCCTATTCTTGCAGGAATAGGCCTGAGGGAGCCCTACTCTTGCAGGAATCTTCCTGCAATGGGCTTCTAGTAGAAAATAAAAAGGAACAGAACATCAGTGTTTGTGAACATCATGTGGCCAAACATATGAGCAATCAGAATCACAGATGGAGAGGAGAGGGAGACAGAAAAAATATTTAAAGAAATAACACAAGAAAATTTCCCAGATTTGATGAAAACTATAAACCTACAGATACAAAACTTTGAGCAAATCTAAAGCTGAAGAAAACCACAGCAAGACATAACATAAACAAATGTGATGAAGAAAAAAAAGTCAAAATCAGCCAGAGATACGAGGAAGTCATGGCCAGTTTACCAATTTGATGATGTACCGGTAGTCTGGTCACTATGGAAATAAAGAGAAGAGACTACTTTTTCTGAGAAAATCTTAAATGAAAGAGAAAGAGAGACTAAAATTCAAAATAGATTTTGTGTGTTTTTTAATGAGGAAAACTTGAGCAAATTTATAGGTTGAGGATAATGTTAATGATAGTAATAATAAAATAAATGACATTGCTTAAGCCCTTACCATATACTGAGTCATTTAGTCTTCACTCCAGTCTAATGAAATGGAGCTATTTTTGTCTTTTACAATGGAAGAAATTAAGGCACAGATTGATTCAGTATTATTCCCAGTTACATAGTTAAAAAGTAGCAGAGCTGGAATTCAAACCAAATCCACTTGTGATATACCTGACTACTATATGTTGAGCCAGCAAAGGGGCAGAAGTAGAGGTTGTGAAGGAGAGAAGGTACAGCTGATGAGTTAACATCTGGGAAGAGGTAGAGGATTACATATTTGAGAGCATAGATGGATGAGTTGGTTTTCACCACAAGGACAGGAAGACTTTGCTTTTGAGATTTGGTGAAAGAAGTAAAGGGTGGAGTTGGTACAGATCTGTTGATGTGGGGAATGAGTTTAGGTGGCCTAAATTTGTCTGGTGAACGAGTTAGGTATATAGGAAAGCTAAAGTTTCATGTAACTGCTAAGGGGAAAAGTAAAACAAAAGGAGTGATGAATTACTGTTGAGAACTCGGTTGTATTTGGCATCTACTTCAAATGGCTATCTCCTATATTTCCAGCAGTGAAAGGGACAGGGGGAGGGACAGCAGTGCATGGTAAGGATTTCAAGTTTATGCTACCTCCCAAAGCATGGCAACTATTTTTCAAAATCAGACCAAACTAGTAGGTAATGTCAAAGGAGGCCACAAGAATAGAGTAGGTTAATAATGGTGGCCACCTTGGTTTCCCTGCAGACACTCACACAAACACCTAATTGTTTCCTTATGCTGACCTCCTTCCAGATAAGTTCACTTGGTATAGGCTCTTACTGAGCTATTACTTTCCTTGGAATGTCCTAGAATTTCAATTTTTGAAATTTTTTCCATGTTGTTACATTTCATCTATGAACCATGAACTCTTGTTAAACTTTTAGCTCTAGAGTAAATGTTTCCTTCCACTCTCAATACCAACAAGCCAATTCAGTAATACAAGTATCCATTGTGAAATCATGTTTATGAACTTGTGACATTATATCTAACCTTTCGTTGCAAATACTAGTTGACAATTTAAGATTGGTCTTTGTGCTCTATTTCTTAGATTCTGCATTTTTAAAACATGACAAACTTGGTATTCATATGCATTATGCAGTGTGAAAATGCAACTATTTTTTCCAGGTTATGTTTATGTGGGACGCATTTCATCTACTAGAATTAGGTCTGAAATTTCTAACCAGAGCTGGATCTGCTGGAAAAGACAATTTACAATTTTATGGAAATGTCAAACTTTTATGAATATTAACTTCCAGCTTATGATTTTTATTTTTAAGAAGGGCAAAATCTATTCTTCACAGTTTGGTTTTTCTTTTTTGTTTTTTATTGGCGTAAACCATATTAAAAAATAGGTTATCAGTCCTCTTTCTGAACATCTATGACTTAATCTTTTCCAATTTTGGGTAGAAACTACAAAGACATATCAGATGCTTGCCCTGTCAGGCTTTCTTCAGTTTCTTAGACACCAAAGGCAGTGGAGTGATGGAAACAGCAAATAGGAGGGGAAACCTCTCCATCCTCCTGCTTTTCCTGTGGTCATAAAACTTGTCAACACGCATCCTTGGCGCACCTCCCAACAACCTTCAAACTGCTGCTATTTGAGAGGAAACTCAACCTAGGAAAATATAGCTGAGTTTTCACTAAGTCTGAGCTGG
>PVJC01044049.1:0-14263 GCA_004026665.1 Murina feae
CGGCCTGTGCCCTCTCGCAGTCTGGGACCCCCTCAGGGGATGTCCACCTGCTGGCGTGCCTGGCCAGCCTTAGTGAGGGGCTGATGGCTGTTTGCAGGCTGGCCAAGCCCCACAGTGGGGACCCTCACCCCATGGGGGTGTGGCCAGCCTGTGTGAGGGGCTGAGGGCCATTTTCAGGCTGCCCACAACTCCCATTGACCCAACGTCCCAGCGAGGCTGTCTGGAATCAGGTTTCTGGGGTTTATTTATCTTCTATAATTGAAACTTTGTTGCCTTGAGTGGAGGCCTAGTCAGGTAACGAAGCCTCCTGTTTGCTTCAGCTCAATGGCTTCTATAATGGAAACATTGTTGCCTTGAGCAGAGGCCTGGCTGGCCTAGGCAGGCAGTTTCAACTCCATTGCTGGTGCAATGGAAGCCTCCTGTTTGCTCTAGCTCTTGGCTGGGTTAATTTGCATACAGCTGCTCTGGTGGGCGTGGGTTGGCTGGTGGGCGTGGCTTAGGTGTCTGAGAGTGATGCTTAATTTGCATATTACTCTTTTATTAGATTAGATTGGTGTTTCATGTGTCTTTGATGATAAAATGTCTGTTTATATCTAGATAGAAGTCTTTTTATTCTCACCATCATAGAATATTTTCTTGCCTATCATGTCAGCAGTACTTTGATTTCACTTTGCTTTCTTGCTGATTTGCATTCACCGATTAGGCATAAATAATGAGAGAGGAGTTAGTGAGCAAGTTATTTATTTTGGGTCATTTAGTTCTTCACTTATCAACAATTGTAACAGGGTTGTCTGTTTGCTTGGTAAAGTGTAATTGAGACATTTGAAGAGAGGAGTTTGGACCTTGGTCATTTAACCTTTCTTGTTAATATGAAAAGTTGGAAATTGACAGTAACTTGTACCACAGTATAAAATGATATTCAGCATTTATTCATCAGTGCAATGATAATGCCTTCGAAGATCTCATTTGTTTCAGAGTGCCTTCTTTACTAAAAATTATTTTTTTACCCTGTGATTTTTGTGATATTATCTTGTATAATTTTTATCTGTGATAACTATCCTGTAGAAATTTTTAAAAAATATATATTTTATTGATTTTTTACAGAGGGGAAGGGCGAGGGATAGAGAGTCAGAAACATCGATGAGAGAGAAACATGGGTCAGCTGCGTCCTGCACATCCCCAACTGGGGATGTGCTCACAACCAAGGTACATGCCCTTGACCGGAATCGAACCTGGGACCTTTGAGTCCGCAGGCGGACGCTCTATCCACTGAGCCAAACCAGCTAGGGCTGCCCTGCAGAAATTTAAAGTATACTTTACAAGGCTTTGAGAAGGTATCGGTTTGTCATTTTTGTTCATAGCAGGCACCCACCTGCCATTTGTCAGGGCATCTGACACCTATAGGTATTGATGGGCTGTGTCTATCAATGTGTATCAGT
Source organism: Murina feae (assembly GCA_004026665.1). Taxonomy (NCBI): domain Eukaryota; kingdom Metazoa; phylum Chordata; class Mammalia; order Chiroptera; family Vespertilionidae; genus Murina; species Murina feae. Next base: position 1,440 of record PVJC01044049.1, read on the forward strand.
CAGAAGCTGCTCAAACGTATCGGCCTCTGAGACAGGTTTGCTTTGTGGTCTTTTGAGCCTGTTGCTACAGTATTCGTGCGTTTTGTCACTTAATTCCCTCAGAGGAGCATGACTGGACTGTGGCTGGTGAGGCATAGCTGTCAGGGCACGCCTGGATCCCAGTGCTGGCTTCACCTCTCCACCAGCTTAGCCGCCTGACCTTGCCAAGTCTGCTTCTTAGTATTTCAGTTTCCTCCTGGGGACAATAATGAGGTTATTGTTGGCTTTACATCCGTTAACACATGTAAAGCAATTAGGATACCGATTAGCAGATGATCAAGACTCAGATGTTACTGCTGCTGTTGCAATTGTACTTGTTACTATTATTGCCCTGGGTCTTCCCTGGATACCTTTTCTCATGGTTTAGTCCCCTCCCTACTGCAGTACTTTCTCTCTTGCTTTGTTTTTTTCCCTCATGATGGACTTTTTACTAACCTGCCACATATATTGGGTATTCTTCGGTCACTTGGGTAAAAAGCTGAAGAAAATTATAGACAGTGATTTGATAGTTTGGGCAGGGAGCTAGGTGGTTGGTTGGGACCAGGTTCGGGAGCGGCAGCAGTGAGAGGTACGGGTGTCTAGCCCTTGCCTAGACTGGCTGAAGCATTAACATTTTAGTTTTGGTTTTATTTTTTGAAGATCAGAGTGTGTTTCATGGTAGATAATTGCACAAGAACTACAGTCCTGCAAGTCTCTATTATTGGATTGGCATCATAATTGAGCCTGGCCATTTGGGGTAAAGAGAGGCAGAGTTCTTAACCATCTTGCCCTTTTCTGCCTAAATGTCTTGCTACTATTTCCAAGCCAAAACATGTAGCTGGACTAGATTATTCTTTATGCACTAATTCATTGGTTAGTATTCCCAGTGTTTCTTTGTTAATGTGAATTGTTGACATGGATGGGTTTTATATTCATTTTTGGTATTTTATGGTCATTTTATGTCCCCTTTAAAAGACAGTGGAAGCTACAGGTATATATATTGTATATGAAGGCAAACATGTATCCTGGCAATAGAAATCGCCCATGGACAGTTTTCTTTCTAATGAGAATGCAGTCCAGTGAACATTTCCAGCTACTTTATCCCACCACGAATTCAGTGGGCTGTGTGTACCAGGGAACATAAAGCTTTGTCCCGTGATAGAGAGCAGGGGAGAGGGAACCCAGGGAGCCACCTGGTGAACCGTGGAGGGCATACAATGTTCCTGAACATTTCAGTGACACTCCCTGAGAAAATGGGTTAGTGACATTAGACAAGCTCAGTTGCCTAACATTATATTTCTTAGCCAAAGAAAACAAGTGACTTTTAAACATTTATTTTTTCTATTATTCAGCAAGTATTTGTGGAGCTACTATCTGCCAGGCATAATGTTGTTAGAATTTGAAATAATGAGATATATTTAATTCTATGTTGGAGCTAAGAACAATTACTAACTCATCTCATATTTTTTTCTTTATCAAGGAGTTGCATTTTGTGAAGAAGTAACAAAGCAGAAGTTTCTTCAAGGATCCTGTCTAAGTGCACTTTTTGTAAGACACTTTCCATTTTTCTCTGATGTGAAGTAAATAAGTACCATGGAAATGCTTTGTTTAAACATCTAACTTTGGGAGTTAAATATAACCCACGCAGACTGTGAGTTTGAATGGCAGTCATTTTGGAGTTTATCTTGGGGATTAATATAGATGAATTAAGGATTTATAGAGTCCAATTGAAGTGCATAAGAGTATATAGTGATAGTTTATCTGACTGTTCAAATAACATGGATCTTTTCATCGTCGCCACCTCCATATCAATTACCTTGTTTGTGTTTTTTAAAAGAAGAAAAATATCTACAGTAGGTAGTCTGTATTTATTATGGCAAGAATTAGGAGGATGGGAGGGTGTGAGGAGAATTACATAAGCCGAAGAAGGAGTTTTCAAATAACAGATGAAGAGGACAAATCTAGCCCTGTTTCTTAAAAGATGGGGAAGGTCAATGAAAAAAATTAAGCTAATTTAGGAGATGCTTGAAAATGTGGGCTCTTTTTGGGTGACTTTGAATTTATTGCCTTAAATCATAGGCCCATAATTGCAAGCCCCGGGAGTGCTCTGTTTCGATTTTAAATGTTATTGGTTCAGGTTAATGGTTCCAGCACATCAGTAAAGATGTGTGGTCCTACTCAGAAGTCTTCATGAGCAAGACCTCATCTGAAGTCTACCTTTTTCTTTTTAACGGGGGAAAACTACATCGATACTAGACTATTTAAAAAGAGTGGAATTTTGAAAAATGTTAGGGGATATTTCTGGAATGTTATAATAAGTTAGTGTTAACATTTCAAATATTAGATCTTGTTGAGTAAGCCTGGTTATGTCAGTAAAAACCTTGAGAAAGGTACGTAAGACTTTTTGTTGTTGTTCTTATCATTGTAAGAATAGTTTTGCTATTTAACATAAGGTACTATTTTTTCCTTGAATAATTATATGTTAGAAAGGACTTTTATAAATGAGTTCCTTGTTAGAATACTTTATTCTGATACCAGTTTCTCATAGCTTTATATCTTTGTTGTTAAACTTGGAAGAACAGTGTATTCTTACAGCTTTCAGTTTAGGACATGGGGACCAGGCTTTATTTTTCAGTTGAAGAAAAGTATCCTTCAGACCAAAACTTACAGATGTCCAGGCAGGATGGGGCTAAGGACGTCTCGTTTACACTTCAAATATAATCCTTGGTTAGTCTTGTGTGAATCTCTGAATGTCCATTTTCTTTCTTTTTTCATCTTGACATTTCTCCTAAGAACCTTTTGTCCACTAACTGCTCAAGTCCGTTGCTCAGAACCCTGACCCTCTCTGAGACTGGGTGATGGCTCTGTGCGTAACTGCAGCTGTTCTGTTCTGGGTCATGCTTAAGCGTCAGTAAGTTACGATGCTTCCTCCCCTGACTAAGCTCCAGGACATCGCCAGTGTCTTATTCTTCATGGCAGGCTTTCCATGCTCTGAGGGTGATGCGTGAGTTCCTAACTACTTGCTTAGGAGTTACTCTGAGAACTTAGGTGGGAAATGCTCTTTGCTTTTGAATAGATTCATATGTTGACTCAGCAGCTTCCAATTAGGGATTTCCCCTTATAATTCTGCTCTAATTTGGAGTAGAAATTTGGAGGAGTTGGCACAGAGATTGGGCAAAAATTTTTCTAACTTTTTTTTCTTTCATGTCTTGGAACTGTTTTGGGCTTCTGTTTTAGGTCTGTGAACCATTTTGAGTTAATTTTTTTATATGGTGTGAGGTAAGGGATGAGATTTATTTCTTTGCAAATGTAACATTTTTGAGAAGCTAATATAGTCCCCTGTTGAATTACTTCGGCATCTTTGTTGAAAATCGGTTGACCATTATATGTGGGTGTATTTCAGAACTCTATTTTGTTTTTATTAATCTACAAATCTGTCCTTAATGACAACACTGTATTGTCTTGATTATACTGTAGCTTTATGGTGAGTCTTAAAAGCAGATGGTATAAATCCTCCAATTTTGTTTTTCTATTTCTAAGTTATTCTATTCTAGGTTCTTTCCATTTCTCTTCGCGTATTTTAGAAACAGCTGGTCAGTCTCTACAAAAATGCCTGATGGCACTTTGATTATGAATGCCTTTATCTTACAGGCCAGTTTGGGGAGAGTTAACCTCTTCTGGGTATTTTTCTCTGCAGGCTTCTAACTTAATTCTCTTGTAGTCCAAGAACGTACATTGTGTTTTTGTTGTAAGTGCAGGATGTTGTCTGTGTTAGTGACTGTTTGGTGTGCACTAAACATTCTGCAGTTGTTGAGTGGAGTTTTCTAGAAATGTGAGGTCACATTGGTTGATATTGCACTTCAGGACGTATCCCTTCTGATTTCCTGTTATTCCAGTAACTGCTGAGTGAGCAGCGTGGGAATCTTCAGCATTGATTAGGGGCTGGTCTGTTCCTCCTTTGCTTCTTGGCTCATGGAAATTGAAGCGCAATAGTTAGGTGCATGCATATTCAGTGGTGGTTTTTTTTTAATGTCTTCTTGATGACATTGGGTCCACTGTCTTGAAATGTCCCTCTTTATTTCTGGTAATACGTTGTGAAATAGTTCCTGAAATAGCTCACATACTTTTGTTGGTTTTATTGCCTTCTCTGTGTGTCTGCCTCTCCTCTTATGTCTGCTCGCATCGTTTTTGACAAAGTCTAACGTTATTCTGTACCCCCACATGTAAATTTCCTCTCCATTTGGACTGCTCCAAAGACTCTTTCAAATGCTTGTTTTAGTCATTTGGTCAGGATGTGCCATAGTATGGTTTCCTTTGAGAAAATCCTTAGCTTTTGGTTTTGTTTTTTAGATTCTTTACATTACAGCCAAATCTGGAAACACTGTCTGCCATGTTTATGACATAGGTCATCCCTGTGTGCTCACATGCTGTTTGCCCTGATGGGTCCTATGTGGATCCATTTACATATATTTTGTCATTGTCTTATTTCCTCAGAATTTTTGAAAGTGGGATATTTTTCAAGAGAAGCTGAAATTTAGGTTTCTTTTGAAAAAAAAAAAGAAGATTTTAAATGTGGGTCAAATCGTTTAAGAACCTTTTTATCTAGAGGATAGTTTTGAGTGACTGATTTTCGAAGACAAAAATAAATGTTTTGTTCCCTGGTGCGTGCTTCCTTTTCATTTTATATTTTACCCCCAAGTGGGCACACTTCCCTACAATATTAATATCGTCAAGCCCAAGGTTCCCCAAAGTGTATCTGTAGCCCTGATGTCTGAGCCTTACATCCTGCTTCCTACTTGACATTTCCAGTTGCCTGATCCATGACCATTTCAAGTTTAATGTGACCAAAATTGAATTCTTAACACATTACGGACCAGTAGTTTCATTGTTAGCTTTGCCCAGTGGCAGATAAGTTTCTATTGAACGAGTACAAAAAAACGTTTTACATAAATGTTAAAGGCACGCTGTAAAGTTAAATACCCCTTGCATTTTGAAGTTATTTATGACATGTTCTTACAAGCTAGTATCTTTTTAAAGTAGGAGACTTTGTAAAACACTGGGTAATATGAAGCGAGAATTCTCGTGATCCGTCCGCAGTGTGTTAAGTTCCTCTCTTCTAAAGAAGGAATGAATCCTTACAGATTTTTCTCATGAGAGATGCCTGTTTGGTTGTTAAAAGCATTCAGTTGTTCACTGTACATAGTTACTTTATTAGAAAGTTTATTTTAGTTGCTTTTGATAAAATTTAACAGGTAATTGATTATCAGAATCATCCAAATGGTGTGTTCTGATGAGCCACCTCAAAGAGTGGTGTTTATTTAATAAGAGCCAAGTTGAAAGTAAAGTTCACCTTCTGTTTAAAGTCCGCGCTCTTAAAATATTTATGTACCTAAGCCACAGGTTCTTTAAAACAGTAAACAAAATGGATTGAGAAGACCGAACACCGGTAATCAGTATTAAAGTGACTTGGTCTGAATTTGAGTGCTAGATTCTGGTCTCTCGCAAAATAAGAAACAGAACTCATATTGGGAATCTTTCTTAAACTCCAGTGTCTGATTTTTTTTAAATGACATACTACACAAAATAATTCAATTATCTGAGAGTTCGGTTTAAACTGATTTTACTGTATTAATTTTGCCTGAGTACAGTGATAGGCCTGGCATGTGGTTAGCTTCATTTTTGCCCCCAGGGTAAGATACATTACTTTCTCTATGGGCAAAAAAGTGCCCAACTGCGTTCGTTAAGCATGGATTTTAGTTTTTACGGTAAGTTTTAAATGTTGCTATTTCTCCTAAAACGCCTTGCATTAAAAACACCTGAAACCTGCAATTCCTTTAAAGCTGCATACGTACTTTTTGGAGTATTGTATTTTTGAAAGTGTAGTAAAATGACATTTGCCACTGTAGCCATTTGAAGTGTACAGTTCAGTGGCATCCCCATTGCCGGGCAAAGATCACCACCATCCAGCTGCAGAGCTTCGTCACCTCATACTGAAACCCTGCACCCATTAGCCCTCACTTCCACCTCCCTCCCCCCCCACCCCCCGCCCCCCGTCCCTGGCAACTGGCTGTTTACTGTTTCTGTCTCTATGCATTTGACAGCTCTAAATGCCTCTTGTAAGTGGAATTATATAGCATTGTTCTGTGAATTTATCCATGTCCTAGCATTTGCCCCCCATCCCTCCAGAAATATTTTTATCATGGAAGTTTTGAAAGCACTAGGTTTTCACACAACTGTCATTCGCAGCATGACAAATTATACAATTGCCAGTCATTCCACTATAGAGATAAAGGGAATAGACAATCCTCGTTCTTGAAGGATCCACAGAGTCAGAGGAAAACGGGCATGGGGCTCTTAAGCCACACCCACCAAGTACAGCAGGTGCTGGGGTGGTTCCACGTGGGGGCGTTGATTTTGGCTGCATCAGGGAGATGCCGTTCCTATTGATAAGGAGTTTATTAAGTAGCTAACAGAAGAGCAGTTCGTGCATGTTATTAGGGAAGTAGAGAGTGTCTTTGCGGGTTGACAAATAGTACTTTTGCCGGTGTCAGTGGCAGTTTGCAGGAAGTTTGTGAACGCAGACTGGAGCTATCAGATTGTTAGCCATCAGAAGCCTTTAAGGATATTGATAATGTTTACGAGGAGAAGCTCTGGAGCTAGACTCCTTGTGTTTATATGCTAAGCTATGCCTCTTACTGTGTGACCCTGGACACTTTGCTTTCTATCTCTGTGCTTCAGTAATCCTAGTTACAAAATGAGGTGATAATTATAATGACTCAGAAGATGGCAGGCAGGATTGAATGAGTGAACATGCGTCCAGTATTTAGAAAAGCTCCTGGCACTCAGAAAAATCCCAGCGAGTCCCGGCTCTCGTCGCTATAATCACAAGCCTGGAGGAAAAACTCAGAGGTCACAGCTGCACTCTTGTAGCCAGAACTAGAGGCACAAAAAGACGTAAGAGCTATTTTAGGGGTCAAATGAACAAGGCTGCTACTTACTTTATGTTTCGTTAATGCTCACCTGAGGGTATTTTTCCATTGAATTTTAGGGAGAGTGGAAGAGGGGCGAAGACAGAAACATCGCTGTGAGAGAAACACATCGATGGGCCGCCTCTCCTGCGTGTGTCCCGACCAGGGCCCGGGCCCGGGAGGAAAGGCCTCACCTTACTTACTTGTTTTATGTAACCAGAGATGCAACTAATCATCCTGTCAGCGTGCAGCATCAGCGCAGGGTTGAAAGTTGTACAGCAGTGTCATGATCTACAAACCTACAGAACTTAAATTTTCCAATTTGTGTTCTCTTTTAGATCTTACAAAAGATTTCAGCGGCAGCCCTGGGGTGAGAAGCTGCAGCAACGGAAGCCGTGTATGATGCATTAGGCTATTGAAGAAAAGTGACTTTTTAATTAAATATTTGGAATATAAGGGAGGAAAGGTGACTGAAAATGGGGCGCAAGAAAATACAAATCACACGCATAATGGACGAAAGGAACCGACAGGTAAACGAGCATCTTACTTTATCTGTTTAACAGATGTAAATATTGTTTCTTGAAAAAGGAGTGTAGGATAAACGTTGAATTTTTCTTATGCATAACTTTAAGTCTAAATATTTTAGCAATCAGAAAGTTTTGGCTTTTTATCATGTGCTTTAAAGGAAACATTTTTTTTTCTTCAGAAATCATATGTGTTAATTACAAAAACACAGGCAGAAAGAAGGAAAGTAAAATCCCTGCAGTGATTTCATGTACACGAATTGTGTACATTTTTCGTAGCATATTTACTCTTCTGGACATTCCCTTATTAGTATCCTACATATTGATCATTTAAAATTACCGCCTCTGCTTTCACACGTAGGTCATTCTTCAGTTAACTACAGCTATCAGTGAGTGTGTTCTGGTCAGTTGAGTTTTCAGGTTAACCAACAAATAACCATGCTTTTTACAACTCTTACCACAAATATTGTACATCATTTATGTACCGGTGAGCAAAAGTAGGCTTACAGTTGTTTGTATAGAAATAGTCTATAATAATAAAAGCGTAATATGCTAATTAGACTGGATGTCCTTCAGGACGAAGCCGGGGCTGCAAGGGAAGCCCGGGTCCCGGGTGCCAGCTGGGGAAAGGAAGGCCTACTCTTGCACAAATTTCATGCATCAGGCCTCCAGTAAATCTATACTAATTAAAGGGTAATATGCTAATTAGACCAGATATCTTCCAGACATCCTTCCTGACAAAGTCGGGTCCTGGCAGAGACACCCCCCTGTGGTCCTGGGTGCTGGTGCCTGTGGCTGCGAACCGGGAGAGGGAGCAAAGCTGTCCGCCCCACGGTCCCGGGTGCCTGTGGCTGCGAACCGGGAGAGGGAGCAAAGCTGTCCGCCCCACGGTCCCGGGTGCCTGTGGCTGCGAACCGGGAGAGGGAGCAAAGTTGTCCGCCCCACGGTCCCGGGTGCCTGTGGCCGGCCTAAGTGAAGCTGGCCCAGGTCCTGAGTGCCTACGGCCAGCCAGGTGGCTGTGGCTGGCCAAAGGAGGGGATCCTGGGTCCTAGGTACGGTGCTGAGGCAGAGGCAGTTAGGGGTGATCAGGCAGCCAGGTGAGTGGTTAGGAGCCAGCCATCCGAGATTGCGAGAGGGTTGTCCGACTGCCGGTTTAGGCCCGATCTCAGGCCTAAACCGGCAGTCGGACATCCCTCGAGGGGTCCCAGATTGGAGAGGGTGCAGGCCGGGCTGAGGGTGTCGCCCCCCCCCCCCCCCCCCCCGCCATGCACAAATTTCACACACGGGGCTGCTAGCAATAATAAACTGTGTTTTGCTTGCGCACAACAGTTTTTGTTTGTCTGAGGAGGTCTTTATTTCTTTTGAAGTACAATTTCTCAGGATACAGCATTTTAGGTTGGTGGGCCCTTCCCCGCCCTCCAGCACTGGAACCATATCAGTGTGCTCGTCCTCACTGCGTGTGTCTGAGGAGAACTTGGATGTAGTTCTTATATTTACACTAATGTGATAAGGTGCTTTCCCCCCCTCTGGCGTCTTACAGGATATTCTTCTCTTTGATTTTTATAGCTTCTGTGTAATGTGCCTTGCTGTCTGTCATTCTTGGGTGTGGAGGGGTTTTTGTTTGTTGTTTGCATTTATTTTGCTTGGTGTTCTCTGAGCTTCCCGGATCTGTGGTTTGGTGTCTTAACATTAATCTGGGGAAATTCTCAAATGTTATGATTCAAATATTTCTTCTGTTATTTCTCTTTCTTCTCTCACTGCTATTTCAGCTTCTGTTGGCGTGGCCTCAAGCTCGGAGGTTTCTCCCTCATTAGTTCCATCTTGCTGACGGACCCATCAAAGACAATTCACTTATGTTGGTGTTTTTATTGCCAGCGTTTAAAAAGAATTTTTAAAAAAAAGAATTTCCACCTCTCTGCTCACCTGTTGTTGCATGCTGTCTGCTTTTTCCATGAGAGCCTTAGGATGTGATCAGAGCTGCTTTGAATTGCTGGTCTGGTCATTCTAATATTTATTTTTATTGATTTTTAGAGAGAGTGGAAGAGAGAGAGAGAGAGAGAGACATCGATGTGAGAGAGACACATCGATGAGCTGCCTCCCGCACGCGCCCTGACTGAGCCTGCACCTGAGGGACATGTCCGTGACCGGAATCGAACTAAGGCCGACGCTCTGTCCACTGAGCCACACGCCTTGGGCCGATTCCAGCAGGTCTGCTGTGCTTCTGCTGCTTGCTCTGTGTCTGCAGACTGCGTGTCTTACCCTTGAGTGAGCCTTGTAAGTGCTGAGCGCCAGAGGGGACGCCTGGGAAGGCACGGCAGGAACAGGCCCGGGACGGTGGGGTGGGGGAGCCTCGCTGAGACATAGACTAAGTTATGACAGAAGCGACCGCCGGCTTCAAGCACAAAACCGGAAGGATCTGGGGATGTGACGTCTTCATGGGTCCCGGGGCGTGGGCTCTGGTCGCAGCGGGTGGAGGCGAGTGGGTGGCATGAGCTGGAGAAGGTGTCGGTGTGTCTGCCGAGCGTGTGCACTCGGGTGCGCCAGCAGGGGTGGCGCCTGGCGGAGCCGGCGGGGTCGGGAGAGGCCAGGCACGGCCAGAGCTCATTGCTGTGGCGGAGAGGACGGGCGCTGGGGGAAGAGCCTGGAGCGTGTGGAAGGATTAGGAGCGGAGTGCACCCTCGCAGCGGGGCGGGAGGGCGGGGCAGGGCAGGCGAAGCACGGGCACGCCTGCATTTGGTGCTGAGAGTGAGGCGAGGCAGCGCCTGCCCTTCCTGTTTGCTCGGGGAGAGTGGGCTTGAGGGCGAGAAGGTGGGAAGTAGCTGACTCGGAGAGCGGCCAGTCAGACAGGCCAGGTGCGATTGCCAGGCGACACTGAGGGCTGGTGGGGATTTATGAGCATCAGTTTAGAAAATAAGTGGGTGTGTGTGTGTGTGTGTGAGAGTGAGTGTGCTTGTGTGTGAGAGAGTGTGAGTGTATGTATGTGTGAGTGTGTGTGAGTGTGTGAGTGAGAGTGTGTGAGTGAGTGTGTGTGTGTGAGAGTGAGTGTGTGAGTGAATGTGAGTGTGTGAGTGTGTGAGTGAGAGTGAGTGTGCTTGTGTGTGAGAGAGTGAGTGTGTGAGTGTGTGTGTGTGAGTGAGAGTGTGTGAGTGTATGTGTGTGAGTGAGTGTGAGTGTGTATGAATGTGTGTGAGTGTGTGTGTGTGTGAGTGTGAGTGAGTGTGCTTGTGTGTGAGAGAGTGTGTGTGTGTGAGTGTGTATGTATGTGTGAGTGTGTGAGAGTGTGTGAGTGTGTATGTGTGAGAGTATGTATGAGTGTGTGAGAGTGAGTGTGTATGTGTGTGAGTGTGAGTGTGTGTGTGTATGTGTGAGAGTGTGTATGAATGTGTGTGAGTGTGTGTGAGTGTATGTGTGAGTGTGAGTGTGAGTGAGAGTGTGTGAGTGTATGTGTGAGAGTGTATGAGTGTGTGAGTGACTGTGTGAGTGTGTATGTGTGTGAGTGAGTGTGAGTGTGTGTATGTGTGAGAGTGTGTATGAATGTGTGTGAGAGTGTGTGTGTGAGTGTATCTGTGTGTGAGTGAGTGTGTGTGATTGTGTGTGTGTGTGAATGTGAGTGTGTATCTGTGTGAGTGATTGTGTGTGATTGTGTGTGTGTGAGTGTGTGTGTGAATGTGAGTGTGTGAGTGTGAGAGTGTGTGTGTGTGTGAGTTCCCAGGAGAAGTGTGAGCTACTTGGGTAGAGATGCAGGGATAATCGGGTATATGAACGGGGTCGGTCCCTGGGTGGGGCTCTGCAGGCAGCTGTGTTGAGAGGGAAGAGGGAGGAAGTGTTTGCAGGGAGTGAAAATAGTGATGGACCATGGAACCTACAGAGGCCAGAGCGGACCTGAGGACAGACAGTGCCAGCGGGGCGAGAGGAGTAACGGGGGCTCACACCCCATGGGGCAGCTGGAGGGGCTGCTGGGGGGAGGGACTGGGTGAGATGGTTGCTGGTGGCAGAGTTGCAGGTGAGCCTTCAGGAGGGGGCCTTGGTAAAGGCCGATCATCTGGATTTGGGGGATACAGGAACTGAGAGGCCAAGGCGTTTGCAATGATCTTCCCCCCACCCCACCCCACCACCCTGTGCTGAGTCAGCAGAGACAGAATAGACTCCCCCCCACCCCCATGCTGAGTCAGCAGAGGCAGAACAGAGCAGGGCTGGACAGAAAGGTGCTTAGGTGATGCTTCCAGTGTGCGAGGGAGAGGACCAGGGCGTCGCTTGGTGCCTGCCGCGGGGGGTGGGGGGGGGTTGGTATAAATGCCACGGCATGAGCGTAAAGTGCCTGGGGTTTTTGAAGGGGAAGGAGGGAAAAATAATTCAGAGGAAACCAGCAACAAAAAGCGGTCTCTGTCTGCGAGGCCTGCAGGGACGGAAAGGAACGTTCCCAGGACATCAGTGGGTGCAGCAGGAGGGCCCGGGAGAGGACGCTTTAGGTCAGTGGATGTGTTCAGTGCAGTTGTGTGGGGAATAGCCGAGTGAGGAGGGGTTTCTGGTGGGAACTATTTGAAGCCAGACGGTGAGGGGCCACTGGCAACTGTTTCCTTCTGTGGTCCTTGCCTTCTGCAGGAGAACAGGGCCAGGGGTAAAGCAATAGCTCCTCGGAGACTGCCCTACCAGAGCCCGTGGAGGTACAAGATGCACACGGGAATGTTGTACTATAGCAGATGGGGGTGTAGAGGCGCATAGGGGGAGGGTGAAGCTAGAAACCTTTTCCATCTTTGAACTCAGACTCCACATTAAGACTCACTTTCGGGTAGCCTGTGTTCAAGTACTAGTGCTTTTTACAAATGTTTTTAATTGATTTTTAGGAAGAGAGGAAGGGAGGGTGATGGAGAGATTAAAACATCATGGATTGGCTACCCCCTGCACCCCCCTCCCCCACCACACACACACACACACACACACACACACACACACACACACACACACGGGATGAAGTCCGCAACCCAGGCATGTGCCCCGACTGGGAATCGAACCATGACCTCGCGGTTCCTGGGTGAACACTCAGCCTCTGAGCCACGCCGGCAGGGTGGCTACTAATGCTTTTAATAAAGATGGCCTTTCCCCCTTTGCCTGTCCAGGTCACCTTTACGAAGAGGAAGTTCGGGCTGATGAAGAAAGCCTACGAGCTCAGCGTGCTGTGTGACTGCGAGATCGCGCTCATCATCTTCAACAGCTCCAACAAGCTGTTCCAGTACGCCAGCACCGACATGGACAAGGTGCTGCTCAAGTACACGGAGTACAACGAGCCGCACGAGAGCCGCACCAACTCGGACAT
>PVJC01044050.1:0-14272 GCA_004026665.1 Murina feae
CCGGGAAGTGGGAAAGGAAGGCAGCAGGGGACGGGTGAGTGGGAAAGAGTCGGTGGCCTGCTTGGCGGCTCCCCAGACCCCTTCCTGGGATCAGGGAGCAGGAAAAGGCTGGCCTGACCACGAGGCGGGGTTTTCCCTGCTTTCTGGTGGCTGGAGGAAGATGGGCAGTAGGCAAGCTTGGGAGGCAGGCCGCACCCAGCCCTGGTCACAGCTCAAAAAAGAGAACAACATGCAGGGAAGGGCAAGAGTCTGAGAGATCAACATAGAGGGTGTGCCTGCTCCAAGCCTTGATGGTGTGCCTGGGGGCAGGCCCCCGGCAGGTAGACACACATAGGAGGACTGCTCCCAGCCTCAGATGCGGCTGGGGGCAGGTCCCCAGTGGCCACACACACACACACACACACACATACACACAGAAGGCGCCTGGCAGACTGGGGCCATCATAGGACATCCACTGAGGGGTCCCAGACTGTGAGAGGGCACAGGCCGGGCTGAGGGACTCCCTCCACTCCGGGTGCACAAATTTTTGTGCACCGGGCCCCTAGTTTATTTATAAAGCTGGGGAGAAGTAGCTAGCATATATGCATTTTGCAGATAAAAAGTTATGGAAATTCAATGAAATGGCAATCAGTTCCATGAAACCAGCATTTTCTACAAAAAAAAAGATGTGGCCCTTTGCATTCAGATAGGCGGATTGCTAAGTGTCCTTAATCACCATTTTTGCAAAGGTTTGCTTGCACGTCTACCTGTGATTTTTGCGTGCTAGTATCGCCAATTTTACTGCCTTGTGAAGGACAGTGACTATGTATTATTTCTCTGTGTTTCCCTAGAGCCAAGGACAGAGTCTGTTCCAGACCGAGCTCCACGGAGGGGCTGCCTTGCTGCTGAGGAGCCTGGGCTGCAGGAGTCAGCGAGTCTCAACAACTTCCTGTGTGCTGTTACCCTGCAGGACTCTGCTGGTCCCTCCAAGTTAGGCTGGAATCCCAACCCATGGATGTGCCCATTAACGGCTCACAATGGACAGTGCACTCACCATGCAATGTTTTTCAAAAATGATTACATCAGATTGTGGCTTTATGGAATTATTTTTCAGAATAAAGTAGTGATCAGATGTAGTCTCTAAGCCTATGACATAACGGACTCTGAATAGGCCCCTATGCACCTTAGAACAAAGTGGCATCATAAACAAAATCTCCAGAAGAAAACAAATAGCTCCAGTACATAAGAATGTGCCTAATCCTCACAGCTCTGAGAGGTAGAGCGCTGGTCCCACCACACTGGTGTACCACAGCGGAAGCTCTGAGAGAACGCCGGTTCACAATCCTCAGGGCCAGACACGGGCCAGGCATTCCCACCACCTGAGTCAAGCTTCCTATTCATTTTGAGTTTTGTTTTCTGTTGGTTAGATGTTTTCACGTGCTTTCTGGTTTTGAGTTGCAAGAGAGAAAATATCCGTGACAAGTTCTATAGAAAATTCTTGGTAATTAACTCTTGGTTTTGATGGAACATGAAGACTGTTAACAAGTTTTCTTCTCTCATGAAAATAACATAGCTGCTAATTCTATTATTTACTAAAATACCATTTCCCCCCAGAATGTGGTCTTTTATTTGCACGTGTGTCCCTTGCCATGGATTTCCCTTGGCCGTGTGCCATCCACAGCAAGACAGAGCTGAGTGAGAAGTCTGCACCCTTACCTGTGACATTGCAGTACACCTGGAGAGCTCCCAGCGGCCCGCTGCCATCCGGGTCAATGTGGAAGAAGCCAGCTGTGTTCCCTAGGTGCCTGTACACCTCGCAGGATCGCTCGTAGAGGGCTGGGGAGACACAAAGGCATCAGGGAGGAAATATTGCATGGCTCTGCATATTCCTTAGATGCATCAGTGACTTCTACTTCTACTGCCTGTCAACTTGGCATCCTTCCTTCTCTGGTAACCTCGACTTCTCCCCAAGTCTTAACAAACCAGCATCCCAATATTTGAGGGAGTCCCACCCCCCATTCACCTTAACAGTCACTCTTTTAACCAGCTCAGAAATCACACCCCTCAAGAACCCCCCCTTCCCTCGGCTGTGACCTTCTGTGTGCTGATGTGTATGTCTCTCCTGGATGCCTGCATAGTGTGTGGAGCTAGGACTACCAGTGACAGTATGTGAGAGTGGTGGCCGTGTGTTGTGTTGTGTTGTTGGCACACGTTCCAGCATCTGGCAAAGTGCCACGTTCACAACAGGAGTTTGATCAATGAATGAAAAACCGAATAGACACATACAGTCATGACTTTTTACTAATAAAGTAAAATGGCACTTTCTTATTAATATATGTCGAGTTCAGCATGGTGACTAATGTATAGTAGGTGCCCAATCAAGTTTATTTTAACTTAACAAGCATTTATTAAGTCCTTAACATATGTCAACAGTGTGGTTGCCACTAAACAACAGAACAGAAAGAAGGCGACCACTCTGGGCCTTACAAAGCTCACAGCCTAATTGCTGCCATGAAGGTCTGTCTGTGTTCAGAGAGAGGCAGACTTATGGGCTGTGAGATAGACTACCTTGACCAATCTGCAGATGTGAGAAACGGAAATTTCATTACACCAACAGGAATGAATCTGGTAGAGTATAAAGAAGGCATCTGCTGTCTTATGCATGAGAAAACAGGATGCTCCCTGCTGCTTCCGACAAAATGGTATAACTCTGAGTAGCAATTGTGTCATCATCCCATGCTTTAAAGATAGTGGCTCCCAAAAGCTTTAAAGATAGAGCACCAAATCTTCACCTTTGCCAACATGTCCCTGTGACGAATGCTCCGTCCTAGGAAAATGTAGATGCAGTTTGTCATGATCAAGCATGAGGGGTGCCTCAAATAATTCATTACTGATAAAGTTCTAAATCTTGAGAGGATTTGAGCTTTTATAAATTAGAGTGACTTCAAGGTTATCTTTGCACACATGGACTTCTCTCTTGCAGCTATATACAGTTTCTGAACTAGGAAATAAATGAGAGAGTTATAGACCCACTCTACATATTGACCATAATATATAGCTGATTTCTCTTTTCCCAAACCTCATAACAGCTGTGTCATGTGTTATGGGTATGTGTCATGCCTTTGGAAGTCAGCTCTTGATGTGCTGCCTCTCCCCAGCCACTCCCACACTCCCACATAATGGCCATGTGAAAAGGCTGCTGCTCTCTCCCCCAAGCATATTTGGGGGGTTGCATAGTGATTAAGAACAGGAGCTGTGGGCCCAGTAGGTGTGTGGCTCAGATGGTTGAGCTTTAGCCCATGGACCAGGAGGTTGCTGGCTCGATTCCTGATCAGGGCATAAGCCTGGTTTGTGGGCTCCATCCGCAGTAGGATACAGCTGAATGATATTTCCTTTTCCTCAATGTTTCTATCTTTCTCTCTCCCTTCCTCTCTATGAAATCAATAAAAAAACAACAACATTTTTTTTTAAAAAAAGAGCTTGAACCCTTGAGTTGAATTGGATGGTTTTGCATCACAGGGCTACCACTTATACTATTGGAGGTTGGATAAACCAATTCACTATGCCAGAGGCGGCTTTGAGGAAAGGCCTACATGAGTGAGCGAGGACCCTCGTGAGACATGCCATGGGAGTGGGCCCTGATGCAGAGCTCCAAAGCCAAACACTGCAATGGTTGCAACTCTCGCTGACACCTTAACTGCAGCCTGGTGAGAGGCCCAGACAGAATCACTCAGTTTAAGTTGCTCAAGGACCCAGAGAAACTATGGTGTCTGTTGCAACATTTTGTTGTGCTTCGTTGTGCAGCACTAGATAGCTAATAACACTCTCAAAGCACTAGTTTTCTCATGGGATACAGGTATAAACATATCTATGTACAATTGCAGTGAGGATTCAAAGAGATAATCCACAGACAGCACCTAGCACAGTGTTTGGCACATAGGAATGCGTGATAAATATGATTATAACTATTATTAGTACTATTACATTGTTTTGTGAAATGTTGCCTCTTCTTGGTAAGGTTTTTTACTTGACTTTTTTAGTGATAACAAGTCTTGTGATGTTTAGAACATGAATCACAAGGCTCGTTATGAAAAACTAGTAGACCCAACAGCCCTTCTGTGCAGAGATATCGGCTTTTACTAGCAATTCTCAGTTCATTTGGGTTATTTTCAGTTTTTTGCTATTTCAGTTATGACATTTTTTAAATTCCATAGTGTTTATTCTTATAATAGACGAATATTTTTCTCTCTGAATATTCCTTTTTTAGTAATATGCAATTCCTGATTCATTGATGCATTATATCTCTAATATCTGTGAAAATATTTATTATAACATAGTTTCTTTGACACTTTCATCTCTTTAAACATAGTTTCCCCCTGACTGCATGTGTGTGTGTCTCATGTTAGACTCTCTTCTGCGATGTCAGGTCCTCTTCAGTAGTCCTCTCGTGGTCTCTAAATTACTGATTGCTGTAAGTAAATATGGGTAATTTGTCTTCCGAGGACTGCACTGTAGTATTACCTGGCTGGACCACGTCTTGGGAAACCCCATGTTGTGTCTTCAGTGCTTTCTCATGGTGTTGTTAGGTTCTATAATTTAGAGAGTCTTTGACATGAGAAGGTGGAAGTGACACAGCACACACATCCATTTTACGCTTGGAAAGTCAGTGCAGGGCATGAGGTGCTGTTATAGTTACACATGTTGTCACTTAATGGCAGACCTCAGTTGTTAATGTGAGTTGGCCACGCCATGCCAGCTGCTATTCCAGATGGGCCATCTCTCCCGCCAGCTTCCCCACCTCCAGCCGTGTACGTGTTTAGATCTCTTATGATCACCCCATCACTAAAGTTGAAGGATTGGTTGTGGTTAAAACTCAAGGTGCTTCTCTGATCAGCTGCAGACTGAGCCATTTAAGGAAATTTATATAATTTACTACTTTTTATGTGAAGCTTTAGAAGGAAGTGAAGGTAATACATATGTTGAGGCCACCCACACTTCCAGGAAATAGCCCGCTACCTGTAAGTGAAATTGATCCTCCTGTACTGCAGGCCTCACACACTGCGCAACAAGAAGTTTATTGACATCCTACAGACTTCTCAGTAACTTTAGCTAGGCTCTCAGAAACTAAATAAAAAATACATGGTTCTTCACCTTAGGTAATTCATGGTCTTAAAGTTTACCAAAATAAGCCCCAATACAAATAGAAAAATATTAAAAGACCAATTTCCAAAAAATAAATAAAAACTATTTAAAAGTCTCCTCTACAACAAAACATTAGAATCATATGGTATCTATTAAAGTGTAGATTATTATAATGCCACTTAAACCTTTGGAAAAGTATTGGGAAAAAATAAATCTTTCAAATTGTTGTACAGAGTAAGTGATGTAGTAGGCAGTTAGACAGACATGGCAGAATAGGGACAACAGGCTAGATACGGAAGATCACCCAGGGCCGAGCAGTGGGTAATTGTTAAGATGGGAACTTGCACACAGGGTGACCTTTTATCCTTTAGTGTATCAGCTGGTCCTGTGGCTCAGGCCTCCCCTGAGCTTTCCTTTCCTGGCAGGCCACCAGTCACGTGGTAGACCCCTTAAAGGAGAAACAAAGGGGCTGGAGAAGAGCATCATATGACTTTCATAGAAGCCCTTGGTGACCACTTTAATGACCGTTCACGACTACTTTCCTTTAAGCATTAAACTCTCAAGACAATGAAGTCTGGCCCACATCACATAATCTTGGATGTAGACCTCTGACCCCAGATAACAGAGACAGAGTTTTTGTCAAACTAGAAAAAAAATATCTAAGCCTCAGTTGTGTTTTAGCTCTAGACCTAGAGAAGCAGCAAAATCAGATAAGCAATGCCATGGTTGACATCAGGTCCAGCTGCAATGAACAATGACCCTCTATCCTAGTGCTGACCAATCAGTAGAGACCATGACCTGGAAAGCTGATGAATATTCTATTGAAATCCTCTCCTGAAAATTCCTGCCTTTAGAAAATAGATACAACACCTTAGACAAAGAGCCAAGTGGACTCTTTCTCTCTCTTTCTTTCTTGCTCTGGAGCAAGAAGCAACTCCCGCCCCCTTTCCCTCAGGTGTGTTTTCTCCGCCTTTCTTTCTCCTAAGCTCCTAGTGCCCTCCTTTTGCCTCTGTAATATGTTTCCTGAGTCCATGCAGCACAGCTGGCTGGCTCACTTCTTCTACTTCTGACTTTCTAAATAAACTCTCACTTGTATTTGATTTCTTGGCTCTAAATTGTTTTCTCAGCTGAACTCAAGGATTGAATTCTAATATTCTGGTGTCATTCACCATTATCACCATTATCAATAAGCCCAAAGGTGATCCCCAAGTCCAACCAAGACCACACCAATAAAGAAAACTTCAGATTCACTTGTGAATATCACTAAAAACTTACATAATCAGCAGTTAATATCCAATAGTGTATTTTAAAAAAGCACAAAGGCCAAGTGGGGGCTTAATCCAAAAATGCAAGAGTGATTCAAAATGATCTATCTCTCATCCATTTATCTATCTGTCTGTCTATCTATCTATCTGGATATATGGAGAACAATTAAATTATCATCTCCACTCATTTAAAAAGACATTCTGTGTGTTATACAAGTTCTGACTTGGCGTTGGAGGCCACTCTAGGACAACCATTAAATTTCCTGCTGGAAGAAGATGCATGCCCATGGAGGAAAAATAAAAGAAGCTTTATAAGTGGAGAGATTTGTCTCCATTACCAACAGTGAGTGCTGGTGCTGATGGGAAGGTCTGGCATTATGGGCACACAAAGATCTGTGCTCATTAATAAAAAGGACACTGATGGACATATTAAGATTCTTTAGAATTGATTTTTAAATTAGTATGAGCAGATATAAAATGTAGCTGGACAGAGCTGTTAAATCAGTGTTTTCATATTTAAGGAAAATAGTCTGAATCTAGTCCTGGCAGCTAATTTATTGCCTAAGGTACAATTTGAAATGTCCTTGTGAAGACCATTCTCATTAAAGATAATGATAGTATTCAGACAGCAAAATAGTTTTATTTAGACTCACCTTTTCAAGTACCAAGGTCAGAGCTACGTTTTTTCTGCCTCACCACTTATATTCTTATTGTAAGACTATGGAAATAGATATAAAACTTAGATGACAAGTAAATAGTACTTTTAAGGCTTTACAAATGTTTCAGTCCTATTTCCTTCCTTGCTCCTTATGTCCCCAGAAGTCTAATATTTACCAAGTGACTGCATATTTAGTTATAGATGTACATAGGCCTATAGACATAAATAAGATCAAATTATTTCTATCAAATAAATGCTTGTGAAACTTTTTTTGCATTTAAAGCTACTTAATTTAGTTTATCAAACTCCTTGACCAGTAGGTTTGTGGGACTGTGTCTTGACCTGGTTTCAATAAGGAAAATAAATGTTAAAACTGAGGGATTTCTGAAATTAGTTAAAAAAAATGTCTAGGGGTTCAAGTAGAAAATAGGTATTTTGATGTCCCAGACTGCACATAGTTGGTACAGACTGAAAATAGACATAGATTCTGTAACATTTTCACTACATAAGTGGAGGATAGTGGAGATGGAAGCGTATTAGTGGTTGGTAAAGGTTGGGATAGGAGTGAGATGGGTGTGTGGCTATGAAAGGACAACACAAAAAAGTTCTTGTAATGAAATGTTTTGCATCTTGATTAAGGTGCTGATTACACAAAACTGCACGTAATAGAATTACACAGAATCATATACACTCACACCCCTATACACATACACACCCCTACACATATACACATATGGGAATGCATGCTAAAATGGAACATTCTGAATAAGCTTTGTGCATTTTACCAATGTCATTTTCCTGGTTTTTATTATATACCACAGTTATACATGATGTTACCATTGGAGAAACTGAGTAAAGGGTACATAAGATTTCATGATACAATTTTTTTTTCAATTTACAGTGAATTATTTCAAAATAAAAGCTTTATGAAAGAGAAAGATGAACCAACAATTCAAATCCTAGATAGTTACTCTACTGAACTAAAAACAATGTCCCCACTGAATTCTGTGCATGAATGTTCGTGGGACCATTATTCACTATGGCCCTACAATGGAAACAATACAAACGCTTATCAGCTGATGAATGGGAAACCAAGTTGATATTTGCATAGGGGAAATGCTGTTGGGTCTCAGAGAGGATGAGGTGCTGATGCGTGCCATGACACAACATCAATGGATCCTGAGTCCTGGGGACATTGTGTTAAGGGAAAGAAGCAGTCACAAAGATCACATATAGGACAGCTCCCTTTAGATGAAATGTCCGTATAAAACCAGTCCATGCAGGCAGACAGTGCAATGGTGGCTGCCAGGGCCTGGGGATAGGGGTTGAGAGGTTAGTCATCAGGAATGAGGAATTACTGCTAAAGTGCATGAGGTTCTTTCTGGGGTGTTGAAATTAGGTAGTGATGATTGTACAACTGTGTGAATAAACTAGAAACAATGACCTTCTACTTGAATGGGTGAAATTTATGATGTAAATTATATTTCCATAAACCAGAACCAAGCTGGGGGGCAGGGATTAGGTCACGAGATGGGTCCCTGAAGGTGCTCTGGGTTCCTCGAGGACATCGTGCCCAGCACCTGGAGCCCCCCTGTCCTTTGGCCCATGCTGTCCATAGAACAACAGACCTGTCAGCTGACCTTTGGTGAGCTCCAAAGCAAAGAGATACACCTGTGTCCATATTCACCTCCCTCCCAAACTACACCAATATTTCATTTTCTCCTTTAGAAACCATAACACGTTCCTTGAAACAAAGATAAAATGAAGCAACAGTTGCCAAATTCAGATTGAGAATCTTGTTTTTAATAGGCCTGTTATATATCATGCCATCCTTACCCTGTGATCTAGTAAACGAATCTGTGATTACTCCTACTGATGCACTGTATTTAAAGCAGAAATATGCACACATCCTTAATATGGCCCTTTCTTGTGCCCCTTGTGCATGTGGAGCAAGGCCAGGTGACGGAGTGCGTGGATGGAAGCGGGAAATCTGGAGGCATGACCTGGCATGATCCTCGAGGACATGCACAGCTCCTGAAGGAGTGACAACAAAGCAGTGGCTCTGCTGTGTGCTCCAAGGCCAGCTGCCACTGGCGTCCCCCGGAGGGTACAGGACACATGGATTCAAGGACTCCATCCTGAATCAGAACCTCTGCTCATGAAGCTGCGGTCACTGTGTTGTAACAAACCCCCGGTGATTCTTTTGCAATTTAAACCTAAGAAGCCTTGTTCTAAATAACTTTGACAGCCACACTTTTAAATAGTGACATATAGCAAGAGCTTTTTACCATTTTGTCCCATAAACAAAAAAGACGGAGTGAATTTACATGGCCCTTCAGGGGCTTGATCCAATATGTGCCTTATCCCAATCCTGTGAGGTGTAGAGGCAGGTAAATAAGACATCAGCCCACTCTCCAGAGGTAACTCAAGTCTGGGAGGAGGTTAAATTCTCTTTTTCACTAATATGATGACTTTTTTGAAGTTGGATCTTGAATATTTCTATATTTTCAAGGCTAGCCTCATTCCTAGTATGAGTTCAACACATGATAGATGGTGAATTTGGAGGGGACCTAGGAAGGCCACCTGAGTCCTTGGCAGAGGTGCCCTCCTGAGGGACTAGAGAGACTGGGGCAGAAACAAGTGAGCCCATTGCAACCACCCCCGAGGGAGAAAGAAGCACTCAGCAAGGCAGGGCATGGAGGTCAGGGTCAGTGTATGCATGCTGAACCTGAGACCATGATCCTATAGCTTATCTACAACTCCACCTATTTGGGCATCATACTTGATAAGAATTAATTAGGCATCAATTAAAGAGAAATAAGCAGAAATATTTTCTGATGCAGAAAATACTTGTTTACAAGTTCATTTAAAACAATGTTAAGATTAAGCTTTAAATGTATCTGTCATTACAATCCAAAATGCATTTCAAATTATGCAGATACACATGAAGGAAGCATAATATGGGGCGGTGGGCTGGGAACAACAACGGAGATGGTGTCACCCTAGATCCGTGGATTCAGTATTGAAAGCGCCATCAGGTGAGTGGAGCTTCCCAGTGCAGAGCTCCAACCCCATTACTCCAGTGATAAACTAGTCCAGGGGGCCCTGCCACACCCTATCCGAGGGCCTGGGTCAGTGCACTCCCCTATCTTCTGCCCCTGGCGGGGGCCACCCATGGCCAGTGGATCCACATCACCATGGAGAATCCCTGCTTGTTTTATGGGAGTTAGCCTTGACTTCCATTGATTGGCTGCCTCCAGCACGCCCCCTACTGGGGATCCTGCACAAAACCTAGGCACCTGCCCTCACCAGAATCAAATGATGACTTCTTGGTTCATGGGTTAATGCTCACCACCGAGCCACACTGGCTGAGCTGCCTATGGGTTTTGGAACTATAGCTTTGTTACTGTTCTAAGTTTCTGTTTTCTTTAACATAAGAAGGCGTTGTTAATAGACCTGAGTCTGTGGCATCCTATTGATAAGAATTAATAAGCAGCAGTTAGAGAAATAGGCAGAAATATTTTCTGATGAAGTAATGCTTCTCAGAAGGTTTTTAATAAACTTATGTATAGTCAAGCACATCATTGGTGCTCAAATGTTGTCAATTCCTGCTTCTCTTCTGCTCCCGTTCCACTGTGTCCCTCCAGTGTGGATTGAGAACATCCATCCGGGCCAGCAGACACAGCCAGCCCTCAGGGCCTGCTGCCTCACAGCTTTGCACCAGCAGTCTGGCTGGGTGAGCAGCTCCCTGGTGGGTAAATGTCCTTCCTCCACCATTGATTGTGGAATCCACACATAACTTCTGCTCTGCAGTTACTATACTGATAACTGTAATAGTTATACTGATTTTGAGGAATGTTAAGAAGAAAAATCAATTTATGTTCTCCAACAGAATCGTGAAGAAATTGACAAGTCACCGTTTACAATATAACATGGGATGATGAAGAAATGTACAAAGTCTGGGTTATATTTGACCAAAAAAAAAAAAATAGCAAGGCCTGCTAAAAATATCCAGGATGCTCCAATACACTTGATTGGGCCTGAACAGCTGAGTAGCAGTGTCCTAGGCTGGCGAGCATCCCGCAGCCTCCCCACCACAGGTGACAGCATGCTTAAGAGTCAGAGGTGGGACAGCATGGCACTGTGGGCTAGTGGTTAGCATTGCCCCAGAAGAAGTGAGGTGAGGACATGGGCCCCTCTTGTACATGAAAGCCCTAAAGGCTATTACATGTGCATTTGCTCATACTTTCTCCTCTCCCCGGCAGGTGGAGCCTCCCAAGTTTCCAGAAGGAGGTGAAACCATAAGGCAGGAGTGGCCCGAGTCTCCATGTGACTGACTGCACACTCCTGTGTGATATAAGCCCAAGAGAAGATTTTATTTGGCTGAGGTTTGGGGATTGTTTGTCCTTTTCAGCCAGCCTATCTTTCCCCTGCGTCTTGAGATTTAGCTCAGTTACTGGGAGATTTCTGAGTGCCCTTCCTGGTAGCTCAGTCACTGGGAGATTTCTTTTTTTAACATATTTTATTGATTTTGTACAGAGAGGAAGGGAGAGGAATAGAGAGTTAGAAACATCAATGAAAGAGAAACATTGATCAGCTGCCTCCTGCACACTCCCTACTGGGGATGTGCCCACAACCAAGGTACATGCCCTTGACCAGAATGGAACCTGGGACCTTTCAGTCCACAGGTGAACGCTCTATCCACGAGCCAAACCGTCAGGGCTACTGGGAGATTTCTGAGTGCCCCATCTGGTAGCTCAGTTACTGGGAGATTTCTGAGTGCCCTGCCTGGTAGCAAGCACTTCTATCTGTGGATAACGCAAGCTAGTTCTTACACTGTGAGTCTCTCCCAGGCCACCTGGCTGGGAAGGGGTGGGTCTGCGAACCTGCCATTGGTCTGGCTCTGCTCTCCTTGTTCTCTCCTCTGCCGGCTGCAAGCAAACAGAAACTCATAAAATAGTGATATTGTGGTCATAGGTTTCTAAACTGCTCTCAACTAGAAATAGAAATAAGGAAATCCTAGTGAAAGTACCTGGAGAACTGTTCCACCAGGCTTGTCTGTCTCTTTCTGTCGCTGTTAACAAGCCCAGAGCCCTCTGCACAGAGGCCAAGCTGCTAAAAGAAATTACTATTTGCCTTTGCACCCCATAAAGACTGTCTTCCTCTACGAGTTGGTGAGTGCCTATTTGTTAACTGTAAGAGGGGCATTTTTCAGTGCAAATGTGTATCTTTTAGCATGAGCAGTCCACATAATATTGGACATGAAGATAAACCAAAATTCCCCAAGCTGCTCTCACTGGGAGGGCATTGAACTTTGTTACCCAGGGGCCTCATGCATGAGATGCCAGTTTCCATCTAGATTACACTTGAAGCCTCGTAATTTTTCCTCCCAGATTACCCTCACAACTTCCGCAGCCTCCCAGGGTCACAGATACTGATGATGGTTATGAACCACATGACCGCCAAAGGGGAAACCCAGACGCAATCTATGGGCTAAAGATAAACGTATGATACAGCTACAGAAGCTGTAGCTTTCAGCCTCAGAGCAAAGACCTAAAGGTAACCTGGCAATGAGGTCACAGGGTTCTGTGGTTTTGTAGACACATGTATCAGCTGGCTTTAAGCAGGGGAGCAGACTACGGGGAGATGGACACGAATTTGTAGGTGACAGGCTCTGTGGGAGCTGGCGTGCAGCCTGTAAGGCAGTTGTTTTTGCCTGGGATGCTGGAGCTTGCAGTCTAGTCCAGAAGGGTAAATGGGTACAAGGTGAGGGAGGACAAACAAGCAAACCCTTGTGCGTACCGGGTTTTCAGGAGGACCCATGGAAACCTTAGGTGTCCTGCTGTCTGTGCACTGCCCTCCACCTTTCAGCCTCCCACAGGTGTCTCTCTCAAGGTTTCTCCTAAGTAGAAATAGCTGGGAAAGAAAATTGGGGGCAATAAAATTTAGCCAAACCAGGTTGACAAGTTAGAAAGATAAAAATTTTGTCAAAGTAAGATATTTAATGACAATAGGTTAAAATAAAAGATTTAACTCCACCTGGCAAATAGCGCTGCCTCTTTCTCCTGCTCTCCCCTCTGCCACCTTTTCATGCCAGGTCTCTTTACAGATGCCACAGACACTGGGATCCAGGAAGGGGCAGGCCAGAGAAGGCATGGTTCGCAGCCCCTGGCAGGAATCCTAATGCTGCCACTGTGACGAGGGGCTCCTGATGCCAGAGGCCACGTCAGGAGGGTGCCAGCCCAGCATCCAGCACCAGAAGTGCACTGGGAAGAGGGAGAGGAGGTGCTTGCTGATGGGAACACAATCAAACGCTACCTCTGGGGAATGCTTCTAAAACACACATCTTCTGTAATAAAAGTGTAATTTTGAAATTGATTGTTTCTTCGGGACACCTAAGCCATGCCCACCAGCCAATCAGAGCGACTATATGCAAATTAGCCAAGCCAAGATGGCAGAGGCCAGAACCCGGGAGAAGCCGCAGACCTCGGCCCAGCAGGGCAGACTAAAGACCTCTGTCCTGGGATCCAGGGGGCAGATGCAGGGGTGGGGACAGCCAGCCAGCCCCAAGGCTGCAGCCTGGATCGATTGTGTGGCACACACAGGGAGGCTAAGCTTCCCTGTGTGTGCCCCGCGATCCAGGTGGCAGCCATGGGGCAAAAGAAGAGAGCCAACACTGCGGCCTAGGGGAGATAGAAGCTGTGCCATTGGTGGGTCCCCGAATGGAGGGGTGGATGGTCCAGGGGTGGAGGTGCTTCTGCTTTGCTGAGGCTGCATGGGCAGCTGCCACCTGAATGGGGCTGAGCCCTGAGCTGGGAGTTAACACCCCCTCCCCATAAGAGAAGGAGGGCGGCTCGCTCTCTCACATACACACCACCTCCTGGGCCCACTCTCTCGCTGGCTCCATTTTCTCTGCCACAGGAGCAGGGGTCTCCTGTGAGAGGACCTGTCTCCCTTCACAGCTGGAGTGAACCCACGGGAGCCAGGAGATGGAGAGATGGGCAGGGGGCAGGTGGAGGGAGCAGCAGCCAGGGAGAGTTTGGGGGAAAGTAACCAGGTGGGGGAGAGGTGGAACAGGATAGAGGGAAGAACTTTATAAAAGAGTCAGTGGACAGCAGAGTTAAAAACAGAGGATGTATGAGTGAACTGTAGGGCCTATAATGAAAACCAGGTATAGTTGTGTACTGGGGACAGATTTTAAAAGTAGAAGTCAGAAAAAAAAAAAAAA
>PVJC01044051.1:0-14257 GCA_004026665.1 Murina feae
ATGTTTCAAAAAGCTGTGTTTCGCTAGAGGCAGTTTAATTGGAGCTGAGCTGAGGGGCGCAGCTTCACTTTCGCTGCTGCCGCAATGGAAAGGGCTGTTTACTCAGGTCCGTGAGTGGCGGCCGCCATGTTGGCCGGGCTAATTTGCATACAGCCGCTCTGATTGGCTGGTGGGCGTGGCTTACCCTGTCTCGGAGAAATGGTTAATTTTAATATTTCGCTTTTATTAGTTTAGATGTTATATAATCATATTTAAAGAGTCTGGGAAAATAAGCATGGTTTTCTTAGACCTTTGTTCTTTTATAAATATCAGAGCACACTGTTATACATCACAAAACACCTTGCTTCTTTTAGTTAAAATGTTATCTGAGAGTGTGTCATATGAGCACACATGGATGGACCTTATCCTTTTCAAGGGATGCATAGTGCTCCATGGGGTGGGTATGTGACTCACCTGTTAAACCAAGCACTGGTGGTGGGCATCTTTATTATTTCCAGTTGCTTGTTACTATATACCCTTGCCTCTGGGCATTGTAGCTGTAGGGTATGCTCTTAGGAAAGGAATCACTGGGTTGAAGCTTATGTGCTTTTTGAGAGTTGTTAGTTCATGCGAGTTTATATTCCTACCAACAGTGTAATGAGTTTTCTTTATAGTCTCAGAAGTACTCTGTTCACCCAGAGATGAAAAGGACTTAAGGAAGGTGGTTGGAAAGTCTTAGGGAGAGTGGAGTAGAGCTGTGATTTAGCATCATGGTATCACCATCAGAGCGACTTTTGTAATAAATACTGTAAATTTTCATGGCATTCTGCTGTTTTTTTTTTCAATGATAATATCATCTTGTTTTTTCTGTTTACATAACACAGAATCAGTCAAAGGACTTTACCCTTAAAGTCACTAAAATGGTGATGTTAACACAGGAAAGAAAGGTTCCTGGCTCTGGTGTCTGTTGACAGGGCTGTGGAGAGTGGCTCCCTGAGTACTTTGTGATGCTCAGAGCACTTCCTTTGGGTGCCTTGCATGTGAGAGTGTCATTTATTCCTTATAACTTTGTGGTAAAGGAAGGGGGGTGATGTTAAATGGCGAATGTAATTTGTAATCAGAAATTCCTTAGTTTTGTCTCTAGTTAACTAATTTCTAGGTCACTATGGAGAGGGGGCTTATTAAAAGGAAAAAAAATCTTATTAATTTTAACAGATAGGAATATAAGTGTAAGAATCTGTTTCTTAAGGCTTAAAAGTTGGGTTTTTAACATGAGGTTATTCATGATAGAACTAGACATGAAGAGAGAATTCCTGAGTCAGCTTATCCTATCCTATATAATAAAAGCCTCATAAGCTAAGTGTCCAGTTGTCTGGTTGTCCGTTCAACCAATCAGAGTGTAATATGCTAACGATATGCTAAGGCCGCTAACTGCTTGCTATGACATGCACTGACCGCCAGGGGGCAGACATTCCAACTGGTAGGTTAGCTTGCTGCTGGGGTCTGGCCAATCAAGACTGAGTAAGATGGGCCGGACACGCCCTGGAGCCCTCTCGTGGTCCCTCCCCAGCCCCAATTGTGGACCAGTGGGGATCCCTCAGACTGGCCTGCGACCTCTTGCAATCCAGGACCCCTTGGTGGATGTTGGAGAGCTGGTTTCGACTTGATCCCGCAGGCCAGGCCGAAGGACCCCACTGGTGCACAAATTTGTGCACTGGGCCTCTAGTATCCTATCTAATAAAAGAGTAATATGCAAATTAGGCATCACTCTGTCACAAAGATGGCCGTCCCCATGGCCACAAGATGGCTTCCCCTATAGACACAAGATGGAGGTGCCCATACCACATTCTATTTAATAAAAGAGTCATATGCAAACTAGGCGTCACTCTGCCACAAAGATGGCCGCCCTCATAGCCACAAGACGGCACCCAGTCCGGTTCAGCCCTGCTACTGAAGTGGTCAGGCCTGTTAGCCAGATAGTAGGTGGCTGAGTAGTCAGGAGGCCTGAGGGGCAGAGCAGGCGATCAAAGGGGGATGGGGGTCCTCTGCCCAGACTAGGGCCTTCACCAGAGGCCTCAGGCCTGGGCAGTGGCAAGGCTGGAGATCGCAGGGGCCTGGGCACAGGTGGGGCCGGCAAAGCAGGGGTCTGGGGGTCCCCTGCCCAGGCCTGCAGCCTTGGCCAGAGGCTGCCAGTGGGGCAAGGGCAGAGCCGGCAATGGCAGGGCGCAGGATCAGAGCTGGTGATTGAGGAGGCCTGGGCTCTGTGAAGCCAGTGATCGAAGGGGTTTGGGGATCCCCTGCCCAGGTCTGCAGCCTCAGGCAGAGGTTACAGGCCTGGGCAGGGTTGGAGCTTGGATTGGAGGGGCAGGGGTAGAGCTGGGGATTGGAGTGAACTACAGAGGAAACACCTTTTCTTAACGCTCATTGGCTAAGCTCCCTGTATGCCACTGGTAATATTCTTAGTAACTTGGGTAATAAGAATCCCTAAAGGTGATCTAGGGTTTTTCCATCACACTCCTGGAGAAAAAAATGAAGGTCCACTGCTGGAGGGCTAAGAAATGTCATATCCTGCTCTAGCCAGTTTGGCTCAGTGCATAATGCCTCAGCTTGCTGACTGCAGGTTCTGGGTTCAATTCTGACCAAGGGCATGTACCTAGGTTGCAGGCTTCTCCCTGGCCAGGGCCCAGGTCAAGGCATATGCAGGAGGCATCCAATCAAAGTGTTCCTCTCACTTTGATGTTTCTCTCTGTTTTTCCCTTCTCTTCCACATTCTCTGAAAATCAATGGAAACATATCCTCAGGTGAGGATAAAAAAGAAAGAAAGAAATGTCATATCCTATGAAAGACACATCTTGAAAATGCCTAAAGAAAGTTGTCATTTCTTCATGGTGAAGGGACTGGAGTCTGTTGATGAAAACACCTTGGTGGCTGCGGTGACTGGCAGTGGCTGTAGCAGTGGGGGTGATGGGGCTGGTGACTTCCCCTGATTAGCCTGGTTGTCTCCCACAAAGGGAGGCCAGACTGCGGCTTAGGCCCACTCCCCAAGGGGAGCAGAGAGCGGGCCTAAGCCATTAGTAAAACACCCCCTGAGGGCTCACAATAGGTGAGAGGGGCAGGCTGGGCTGAGGAACCCCCTCCACCAGTGCACAAATTTCATGCACCGGCCCCCTAGTATTTAATAATTAGAAATTCTGTAATTGATATTTGTGATTTTTAAATTGGATTCTGAAATGCTCTAGATAAATGTTTTATTTGGGAAATCAAAGAATTCATGACTAAGGTATTTACAAATCTTTGACTTAAAAGCATGCTTCTTTATGCCCACAAACATCTATGCTATCATGTAGTTGACCTCCTACTTTCTTTAAAAACCCCTAATTCCTGTTAAATGGAGATTTTAAGTTGATTCATATAAATTAGATGCATCTGTTAGTGTTAAAATAGTTTCTCACCATGGTCAATATGGCTCAGGGAGCGTCATGTGATACACTCTAAGGTGGTGGGTTCGATTCCTGGTCAGGGCAATAGGGCACATACCTAGGCTGTAGATTTGATCCCAGGTCAGGGTGGGCACGGGAGGCAACGAATTCATGTTTCTCTCTCACATCATTGTTGCTCTCTCTTTCTCTTTTTCCCTCCCTTCCTCTCTCTAAAGTCAATAAAAAATATACATTAAAAAAAATTTAAGTTCCTCTATCTGTAACTAACCTGCTGTAATATTTTTTAAGCAATGTTATTAAAATAAGTTTACATCTCATACCATATACTCACTAAAATGTATAATTCAGTCTTTTTTGTTAAATTTACCAGGATGTATAACATTGCATTCTAATATTTGATTCCATCCTTTTTCCCCAAAAAACCTTCTATACTCATTAGCAGTCACTTCCCATTTCTCTTTTTTGCTCAACCTCTGGCAATCCGAATGTGCTTTCTGTCTCTGAATTTGCATTCTGGATATGTCATATAAATGGAATCAAACCATATGTGGCTTTTTTCATTGAGCATAAAGTTTTGAGAGCCATCCACCTCGTACTTCATTTTTATGACTGAATAATATTCTACTGCATGAATAGCACATTTGGGCATTTGGATTGTTTCCATTTTTTTGGCTGTCGTATATAATGCTGTTATGAACATTTATGTACACATTTTGTAGCTACATATGTTTTCAATTCTCTTGGGCGTATACATACAAGTGAAATTTCTGGGTCACATGGTAATCTTATGTTTAACTTTTCGGGGAACTGCCAGAGTGGGTTCCAAAGTGACCTTGGCATTTTACATTCCAACTAGCAATGTATGCAGATTCCAATGTCTCCACATCCTCACCATTTATTTCCCGTATTTTAAATTCTAGACTTCTTGGGGCATGAACAGTATCTCCTTGTGGTTTTGATTTGCATTTCCCTAGTGACTAATGATGTTGAGCATCTTTATATTTGTTTGTTGGTCATTCATTTATCTTCTTTGGCGAGATGCTTATTCAGATCCTTTTCTCATTTTTAATTAGGTTATGTGCTTTATTATTGCTTTGTAAGAGTTCTTTATATAGTCAAGCTACAAGTCCCTTGTCAGAGTGTGACATGCAGGTATTTTTTCCTGTTCTGTGGGTTGTCTTTTCACGTTCTTGATGGTTTAATTTGTAGCACCCTAATGATTTTTTAAAATTTTCCTCCAGAATTCAGCCGGCGTCTTAAGGAACGCATGCACCACAATATTCCTCACCGGTTTAACGTGGGACTGAACATGAGAGCCACAAAGTGTGCTGTGTGTCTGGATACTGTGCACTTCGGACGCCAGGCATCCAAATGTCTTGGTAAGAGCAGTGCTTGTATGTTTGCAGTGCGCACCTATGTGTCTCCACCTAAAAAAAACAAAACACAACTATCCTCCCCCCCCCCCATTTTAATTTCCTTATCATAGAGTACATTCATTTTCAATCTTTTAGTTTAGTGGGAGGATACTATTTTTCTCTTGTTGGAGGAGTGAGTTTATACCTGGTTTTGGCTCATGTCTCCAACCTCCTGTACAAAATGCCTTGGACTCTGCTAATTTCCAGCCGCCTTTCTTCTGGCTGATCTCTGCCTCCCATTAGGCTGTGTGCTTGCTGGCTTCCACTGGAGCGTGCACATGTGTCCTTTTCACATTTGTTTGTGATAGCCTGGGAGAGGCCAGAACAACTGGACTGAGAGCCCCTGGCTCTCCCATTTCCTGTCTCTGTAGAGGCCTGGCTCCTGGGGAAGCTGAGGGGTTACCTGGGTGACAAGGCCAGACTGACAGGCCTTGGTTGGCGGAGGAAGGGAATGGTCCAGGATCAGCCACACGAGTTTTCAGGTTGTCCCCTGCTTTTCCCTAGAATGTCAGGTGATGTGTCATCCCAAGTGCTCCACGTGCTTGCCAGCTACCTGTGGCCTGCCAGCCGAATATGCCACACACTTCACCGAGGCCTTCTGCCGTGACAAAATGAACTCCCCAGGTCTCCAGGCCAAGGAGCCCAGCAGCAGCTTGCACCTGGAAGGTTGGATGAAGGTGCCCAGGTATCGTTGCAGGGTAGCTTGGGCTGGTGCTGGTGAAGGATGGCAGAATATGCCACCCCCAAATATGCCACTCTGGGATAAAGACTGTTTTGAACTAAAAGCTCTTGAAAAAAACAGCAGGTGCAAGAAGGACATTATAACCTCCCTTTCCTCTTCCTGAAACTCGGAGATAAAACTCCCTGTCAGAGCTGCCCTTCCCGCACCAGCAGGAAAGAAACACTCCTGTTACCAGAGATGGGGAGTCATGGCTGCCCCTGTGCATCTTAGTCACTTTTCCAAAATTGCTACTCTTGTTCAACCTAGAGTACAAGCACTTGGGCCTATCGGCTTTTTGGGTCTTTATTTTCTTACGGAGATGCCCAGGCAAAATAAGATGTGTTTGCTTTTCTCCCATTCATCTTCTGGTGTCAGTGGAACTCCTATGCCAACCACCAGGGAAGTATTTCCTCCCCTGTGCTGGCATGGAAGTACACACGTCACTTCCAATCCTGGTGTTTTCTAGAGAATTCTAGGGATGTCTTCTCTGGGCACCCCTCCCTACCCTACCCCTTCCTCCCGCCTGATTCCTCTGAATTCAAACATTTCTTCTTTTCTATCTGTTTTCCCAGGAATAACAAACGAGGACAGCAAGGCTGGGACAGGAAGTACATTGTCCTGGAGGGATCCAAAGTCCTCATTTATGACAATGAAGCCAGAGAAGGTAAATTAGTAATTCAGGGGGATTTCATGCACGTGGTGGACCCAGGGCTCCCAAGGCTTGGCGTGAAGGCTTTCTTTTTTTGGACTGCGCTGCAAGCCTTCTACAATTTCCCATTTTTGAAAATTAAACACCAAGTGACTTCACTAAAGGTTATTGGTACGATACTCACATCTATAGGTCTCCCCTCTGAAGACCCTGCAGGGTGCTGCCCTGAAGATTCCACCTGCTAACACACCTTCCGAGAACTCCTGCCTCAGCCAACTAACCCATAAATCCGCATCGTCATCACACAGTTGACTGTGCTGCTCATCTGACACACTTTATTTTTTTATCTTCCCTCTCCGCCTTCTCTGCACACCCTCCCCGCCTTTGTTCTCGTGTGCCTCTTTCCATACATACCGTCTCTCTCTCTCTCTCTCTCTCTCTCTCTCTCTCTCTCTCTCTCTCTCTCTCCCTCTCTCTCTCTCTCTCCCTCCCTCCCCCCTCCTCCTCCTTCTCTCTCTCTGTCTCTCTCTTTGTCTCTCTCTGTCTCCCTCTCTCTCTTCCTCTTTTCTCCCCTTGTTCTTGTTCCTGTTCTTTTGTTTTTCTTTCTGCCCTTCCTCTTTGCACCAAGCTGGACAGAGGCCGGTGGAAGAATTTGAGCTGTGCCTTCCCGACGGGGATGTATCTATTCATGGCGCCGTTGGTGCTTCTGAACTTGCAAATACAGCCAAAGCAGGTGAGGAGAGCAGGAGCCTCCCCTGAGGTGGGCTGGGCTTGCTGAATCAGTGCGGGCAGGAGGGTGTGTGGGGGATTGGCCTGCACAAGGGCCCAACCTCCTGAACTCCCTATCTTAGCAGTGAAATCTCTGAGACCTAGGCCATCCCTTCCGGCGAGAGTAGGGGAATCCACATCCAACCCTGTACTCTCTGTTGCATCTCCTAGATGTCCCATACATCCTGAAGATGGAATCCCACCCGCATACCACCTGCTGGCCTGGGAGAACCCTCTACTTGCTAGCTCCCAGCTTCCCTGACAAACAGCGCTGGGTCACCGCCTTAGAATCAGTTGTCGCAGGTGGGAGAGTTTCTAGGGAAAAGGCAGAAGCCGATGCTGTGAGTATGAAAGAGGGCGCTAGGGCTTGTCTTTGTGGGCTGACTCGGTGGGGTCCTGGCTGCCATGATTTTTCCTCGGGCTCCCTCATGGAGGGGTGATGGCTCCATGAGCAGAGTTATGTGGGGTCAGAGAAACAGTCTCCAGGTGACTTGTCTGGCCTCACGGGCCCTCTTTCAGAATGGACAGCAGCACCATTAGCCTCCTCTTAGTCATGGCAACACAGCAGTTATGGACTTACACAGCAGTCCTCTCTCGTTTATTCGGATGAGTTTATTAGGGTTGAAGGCTTGAGTTTCAAGCACGTTGGCCATGAAGCAGCACAAAAGACGGCTGACAGCCGTGTCTTCTTCAGGCAAGCTTTTCATAACCTTCTCAATTGCTGCGACACGATTTGCTCTTCCGTAGGCAGGTTTGAAATCCTACTTATTCTGAAGATGTTAGAGACGTAGGTGTGCCTTGATTGGCAGCAGCCCTCCTGGAACTTTTCAGGATATAAACAGGGCTCGTGCATTGGCATTTTCTCCACCAAAGATCTAACAGTGCTTTTCAAACACTTATCTCCTAATAAACACTTGAAATATTAGCAATTGGAAATCCTTAGCCACGAACCTCCTGCTGTCAGGAGCTCTGTCAGTGGGTAGACGTGTTCAGGGACCTGTTTCATCGTTACCCATGTACACCTTTGACTGAGTCCACGTTCCTGTGTGTACACTAGGGCCCTGGCTGCGTTCCCTATGGGCTTCTGCCTGCATGGGTTCAGGTAAAGAGATTCCGAAGCTTGTTGGTTTGCTGCTGATGCTGGGCTTTGCACTTTTGCTACAGCCTGTAGGGGAAAGAACCTTCCATGTGCTCATTAACCC
Source organism: Murina feae (assembly GCA_004026665.1). Classification (NCBI taxonomy): domain Eukaryota; kingdom Metazoa; phylum Chordata; class Mammalia; order Chiroptera; family Vespertilionidae; genus Murina; species Murina feae. The sequence goes on from PVJC01044051.1 coordinate 8,175, forward strand.
TTTGCAGGTTAGCTTCAGCTTATTTTCCACCCAGAATATTTCTACATCTATTATACTCATTTACTTCTGTGTCCAAGCGGAGTTCCAACTCCAATGCTAATTAACAACCACCCTAGAGATACTCACGTCTTGTCTTTTGAGCTCAGATCAAAATGTGAGGCAAGCCAAGAGCAGATGTGTGTTTCTGAGTGTTCTCAGGAGTGACTTGCCTTTCTTTCTGGTGTTGAACTTCTCTCCATTCTTGCTTTTTTCTCTCTGGTCATGAAGCAGTTCAGTCTCACCAGGTCCTCTTTTTTCTTTCTTGTTTTTTTTTTTTTTTTTTTTTTTTTTTTTTCACATATGAAAAGAAATTGCTTGGAAACTCCCTGCTGAAACTGGAAGGTGATGACCGGCTAGACATGAACTGCACACTGCCCTTCAGCGACCAGGTAACGGTGTTTTCTGGGCACTGTCAGCTTGGCGTCTGGCCACAGCCACACGCCGTCAAGAAAGAAAGAGCTGTGTCGGCTTTGTGCCTCTTCCTGATTGGTGGTTATGGTGATGTGATGGTGCTTATCATCTGCCCTTGCACTTCCCCTTGCAGGTGGTGTTGGTTGGCACCGAGGAAGGGCTGTATGCACTGAATGTCTTGAAGAACTCCCTCACCCACGTCCCAGGAATTGGAGCAGTCTTCCAGATTTATATCATTAAGGACCTGGAGAAGCTCCTCATGATTGCAGGTCGGGGCAAGGACATGGCGCTTTTTCTTCACTTGAAGAAAAACTGTTTGACAGCCAGGTGTCATGCTTGTGAAACTGGAAGGCGGGACCTCCTGGGGGCAGGTTGGAGCGGAAGCAGCTCTTCTCTCTCTCTCCCCTGTTTGTGCCCAAGCTGAGGGCTCTCTTGTTCATTGTCAGTTCCCTTGGGGTCCAGTGTAGCACGCACTGACACCCCCGAGGAACTTCAGGTGAAGAGAATTGAGCCTGAGGCTCATTAATGTCAGACCTTTGTCCTCATCCCATTCATACTGCAGGGAGCCACAGCCTTCTGAGAGGGTGCCGGCTCTGTCTCGCTCTGTGACTTCTCAGAGACCCTTTGTCTAAATTCACCACTTGTGAGGCTTTTGCCACCTTTGTTCCCTCTCTTCCTGTGATACACAGACATGCTATCACTTTTTTGGACTGAGAGTTGCAGCCAGTTCTTCAGCATATCACCTAAGAACAGGGTATTCTCTCACATAACCATGGCAAAAATGTTTTTCTCTTTTGGGTACTAAGTATTTTTTTTTTAAGGAAAACAGTAATTTATTGGCTCAATGTTCGAAACATCCACAATTAGGTCCTGTTTTAGGCACAGCTGGATGGATCCAGGGGCTGATCTAAGATGGTCTGGAACTGACTTTTCTTGGTCTTCAGCTCTTTCCTCTGCTTGCTTTGTCTCTTCTTGTTGGCTTTCCTCCCTCCCTCCCTCCCTCCCTCTCTCCCTCCCTCCTTGACACTCTCTCTCTCTCTCTCTCTCTCTCTCTCTCTCTCTCTATATATATATATATATATATATATATATATATATATATATATATATATTATTGATTTCAGAGAGAAAGGGAGAGGGAGAGAAAGGTAAGAAACACCAATGATGAGGGAGAATCATTGATCCGTTGCCTCCTGCATGCCCCACACTGGGGATGGAGCCTGAAACCTGGGCATATGCCCTGACCAGGAATCGCACTGTGACCTCCTGGTTCATGGGTCAGTGCTCAACCACTGAGCCACACCGGCTGGGCTCTTGGATCTTACTCTTTGGAACAGTGTTAGGTTCACAGCAAAACTGAACAGACAGTATAGTGATTTCCCATAGACTCGGTGTGCACACCCCCCCCCCCAAACAGCCTCCCCCACTATCAACAGTCCCACCAGAGGGTACATTAGTTACAAGTGATGAACCTACACTGACACATCATTGTCACCTAAAGTCCATAGTTTACATGCAGGTTTGCTCTTGGTGTTGTGTACTTATGGGTTTGTACCCATAGGTTGTGGCACGAATCCTCTGTGATAGCATCATACAGAATAGTTCTACATGGTACCGTTATGAATTCATGGAGTTTAACCTTTGCTCTGATATACTGCCCATAGTCAGACTTTATTTGTGCCCCATCCTGGCCTTTAGAGTTTCTGTTTTCCCGAGTAGTGATCCAGTCTGGGATCGTTCACTGTGTTTAGCCATGTCTCTTTAGTCTCTGTTGACCTGAGTGGATCCTTAGCCTGTCTTTTGTCTTTCATGACATTGCCATATTGGACTTTTCTGAGTCTATTGTTTTATGAAATGTTCTCTTGTTGTTCCTATCTCATTCTTACTTTGAGGGGGAACATGTTTGAAAAGTATGGTTTACCTTCTCCAGGTTTCCACATGCAGAATGTTTTTTTCTCCCAGAATCTTGACTAAGAGGCAAAATGCTTTCATTTGAGATCTGAAACTTGGACCCGAACTGTGTTTACAGGAATTCATGGAAAGCATTGCCTCTATGTGGCCTTGCTGGCTTTTATTTGTGGATAGAATTAGAACTGCCATCCTGTGTCTTTGCTTAGTGTCCCCACACTGACCAAGACGCTGTTCCTTCACCCTCAGGAGAAGAGCGAGCCCTGTGTCTGGTTGACGTGAAGAAAGTGAAACAGTCCCTGGCACAGTCTCACCTTCCTGCTCAGCCAGACATCTCGCCCAACGTTTTTGAAGCTGTCAAGGGCTGCCACTTGTTTGCTGCTGGCAAGGTATGCTTTCCTCAGGGCCTCAATGTGCAGAAAGTTTCACTAATTTCCAGGTCTTTTTTCCTAATATAAGCATTTAAGGGCTACACATTTTCCTCTAACTACAGTTTTAGTTGCACCGTGTGTGTGTGTGTGTGTGTGTGTATTATAATAAATTATAATAAAAATATATATATTATTGATTTCAGAGAGGAAAGGAGAGGGAGAAAGAGAGAGAAACATCAATGATGAGAGAGTATCATTGATTGGCTGCCTCCTGCATGCCCTACACTGAGGATCGAGCCCACAACCTGGGCATGTGCCCTTAACTAGGAATTGAACCTGGAACTCTACAGTTAACAGGCCAGTGCTCTATCTACTAAGCCAAACTGGCTAGGCTGGACCCTGTAAATTTTTATTACTCAACATGTTTTTTAAATTTATATTTTTCTGTGAACGATGAGTTATTTAGAAATGTGCATTTTAGTTTCCAAAGATTGGTTTTTAAAAATTACAAATTAATTTCATCATAATGTTTGAAATACACACAAAATATAGGGAGTATACATGTAAATTATAATACCTAATACTGTTGTAAATATCCACAAACCCAAGAAATAGAATATTGCTAATAATTTTTATTTTCCTGTGTATTCCTTCCCTAATCCATCCCATTTCCCTCTCCCCACTCTGCCAGCCACCTTTCTTTCAGGACTGATTTGAACAATAAGCTTCTTTTCACTCTTGGTCAAATGACAAAGATCTAGGTGTAGGAGGTGAAGTAAGAGGGATTCAGCTGTTCTAGAAAAACAGTTTTAATGTAGAACTCTATATACACAGATCTTAGCCAAGAACTTTTCTTTTGGGGCCAAAATCTTCTCTAAATTCTTACAGCAATGTCTACTGCCTTTCCCCTCCCTGAGGGTGTAAGATTGTCAAAAGGCCTTTCTCCAGCAGATAGCACACACACACAAAATGCGTGTGAGGGCAGGTGGATTTCCTGAGCCTTTCTCGGAATCTCTGTTAAATCAGTGGTTCTCAAACTGGGGTGAGCCTGCCCCTGGGACACTGGGCAATGGCTGAAGACATTTTTTGTCAAACTATTGGCATCTACTAGGCAGGGCCCAGGGTTGCTGCTGAGCATCCCACAAGGCTCAGAAGAGCCCCTCACCACAGAAGTCACCTGGTCCAGGGATCAGCAGTGCCCAGGGTGAGACCTCGCTCTTTTCCCGCAGTCACTGCACACACCAGTGACGCTCCTTTTCCTCCGGTGCTTTCAGATTGAGAACGGGCTCTGCATCTGTGCAGCCATGCCCAGCAAAGTCGTCGTTCTCCGCTACAACGAAAACCTCAGCAAGTACTGCATTCGGAAAGTAAGTCTGGGGCCTGGTCCATCTGCACTGCCACACGCTGGCGTAGAAAACGTGCTTCTCAGGAAACAGCGGTGTCCCTTCACCTGCCATCCTCTCGCCGGGTGACCTTGGAGAGAGGCCCTTTCTTCCTGGAGAAGGCTCCAGGCCACTGGTGGCTGCAGGTCTCCTCTCTCACTCGCCTCCTGGTTGTGAGCTCCTCTCCAGCCAGCCCCGTGAATCCAGCTGTTCCTTAAGGTGGAAAGGAAGGTAGCTGATGGAGAGAGCAGGAAAAAGGGGAAGAGATTTCTCTGAGAAGCTGGCAGTCACTGGGGGCACTTAATAGTATCTTTCTTGGTTCCTGGAAGTTTCTCTGAATTACCTTGGAAAAGCCAGTGCTAGCTGTGCTGGGGAGGGCAGGTAGAGCTGGCTCTCCTCAGAGCAGTGGGGTCAGGAGGATGACCGCAGGCTGGCAGGGTGCCCGTGAGCCCTTCCCGGCCTCGCTTCCAGTGAACGCTGTCTGTCGTCCCAGAGTAGGATGTTCCACCCAATTAGCCTGATTTATTTCAGGTCCTTTCATGATTAGTCTCAAAAGGGAAAGGAAGGTGCATAAACAAGGTCGCTCCCTGGAGGACCTGTCCACCCTGCGTGGGCTGTTGTTAGTTGAGGGTGGGTTTTTATTGAGCCCTTACTGGTACCAGGGACTGAGCTGGCTACTTTACAAGCACACCTCAGTGATTCCGAGAAGCAGGTGTGGCAGTCCTCACTTTCAGGTAGGACGATTGGCAGAGGCTGGCTTGCTAAGTGACAGAGTCACAACCAAAACTGCACTTCGATTTTTCCCACCATTTCACAATGTCTTGCTGCCTAAAAGTCTCCTTCCACGTAGCAGGTGCTCAGTGAATAGTTAGTGGTCAGGACAATGCCGATTAGAGTTTGAACTGTTAGCTTCAGGAGAATTCTCAGAAATCATTGCTTCTTCCTAATTCCTGGCCACCATCTAAACTAATAAAAGCGGAATAGTAAAATTAACCGTTTCTTTGGGACGCCCAACAGCCAATCAGAGCAACTGTATGCAAATTAGCCCAGCCAACATGGCGGCCGCCACTCACGGACCTGAGTAAACATTTAGGCAGCGTCCGTTGCAGCAGGAGCGAGAGCAAAACTGTTTTCTGCCCTTGGTGGGCAGGCTCCGAAACATGTTTCAATAATGTAACAATCATAGAATCCTCTGGAGCTGAAGGGAACAGCACCTGGCCTGCCTTACTAAGAGTAACAAAGTCTTATTATAGACCTGCTCTGCGAGGTGAAGCAGAGGAGGTTTCCTTACCTCAGCCCACCTCAGCTTAAAGGAACAGTGTATCAATTATAGGAGATAAACAAACCCCAGGCCTTAAAGGAACAGCATCAATTATAGGAGATAAACAAACCCCAGAAACCTGCGTCCAGCCAGCCTTGCTGGGACATTGGGTCAATGGGAGCTGTGGGCAGCCTTAAAGCCAGAAAGCGCCAATCAGCCCCTCACCCAGCCTGGCCACAACCCAATGGGGTGAGGGACGTTCCTGGGGAGCTTGGCCAGCCTGGAGACAGCTATCAGCTCGTCACCCAGCCTGGTCAGGCACGCCAGCAGGTGGACGTCCCCAGAGGGGTCCCAGACTGTGAGAGGGCCCAGGCCGGGCTGAGGGACCTCCCGAGTGCACAGAGTGGCTGCAGGGCGGAACAGCGCAGGACCCAGGACCTGTGAGTGGGAAAGAGGCGGCAGGGTTGGAGGGCACCGGGAAGTGGGTAAGAGGTGGTAGGGTTGGCGGCCTGCTTGGTGGGCTTCCCAGGCCCTTTGCGGGGCATTGGGGAGCGGGTAAGAGGTGGTAGGGGGTCGGTGGCCTGCTTGGCAGCTGTCCAGGCCCTTGGAGGGGCATTGAGGAGCGGGAAAGAGGCAGCAGGGGGTCAGTGGCCTGCTTGGTGGGCTTCCCAGGCCCCTTGCAGGGCACCAGGAAGTGGGAAAGCCAGGTGG
>PVJC01044052.1:0-14254 GCA_004026665.1 Murina feae
AAAGATTGAGGTTTATGATAAGGAAGGTGGATAAAGAAAAAACAAAGATGTGGAAGACATCAGTATCTTTTTACATAGGTGTATGAGCAAATGTAAGTTATTGTCGCGCGGGATGAGGTGAAGTCATCGCTGCCCTGGAGTCATGAGGCAGGGCTTGTAGTCTGACTCTGTTTTTCAAGGTTTCCTTGAGAGGCATCACTGTGTATTTATAATAAAGTACAGTTTTTTTGCAGCATTTTAAGGCACAGACCTAGTTTGAATTCTCAGTCCCTCACCATTAAGTGTGTAAATTTGGACAAATTATTTAGATACTCTGAGCATTTGTTTCCTAATCTTCAAAAATGGCATAATAATACCCTCTACACAGGATTGTAAATGAGAGACTGTCTTTGTAAACAACTCTGTGGCTCCACTTATGTGTGTGTGTGTGTGTTTTCCCCCCAATAAAAACCTGTACTCTTGCCAGAACCGGTTTGGCTCAGTGGATAGAGCGTCGGCCTGCGGACTGAAGGGTCCCAGGTTCGATTCCAGTCAAGGGCATGTACCTTGGTTGTGGGCACATCCCCAGTAGAGGGTATGAAGGAGGCAGCTGATAGATGTTTCTCTCTCATTGATGTTTCTAACTCTCTATCCCTCTCCCTTCCTCTCTGTAAAAAATCAATAAAATATAGTTTAAAAAAAAAACACAAAAAACCTGTACTCTTTTCAATCTGAGTTTGGGAGTCCACAGGTGCAGAGGACCAACAGAATGCATTGATCTATGCCATTTAAAAAGAAAAAAAATGTTTTTATTGATTTCAGAGAGGAAGGAAGAGGGAGAGACAGAAGCATCAATAAGAGAGAATCATTGATCGGCTGCCTCCTGCCAGTGGTGATGGTGCAAGGCGTATCGCCACTACCACACGTGACCGTTCACTTCATGTTACCATATAACTGACTGGCATTTTCTGCTGTAGTTTTGATGTGGAATTGTGGGTGCTTGGGTATGAAAACAGTAACTTAGTCCCCATTCTGTCTCTTGCTGAGATGGTTCTTCTTTAAAATATGTTTTTTATTGATTTCAGAGAGGAAGGGAGAGGGAGAGAGATAGAAACATCAGTGATGAGAATCATCAGTTGGCTGCCTCTTGCATGCCCCATGCTAGGAATCGAGCCTGCACCCTGGACATGTGCCCCAACTGGGAATTGGACTGTGACCTCCTGATTCATAGGTCAGCACTCAACCATTGAGCCACACGGCCAGGCCCTGCTATAGTTTTGCTGTGGAATTGTGGGTGCCTTGATCTGAAAGCAGTCAATTAGCCCCCACTCTCTTCTTGCTGAGATAGTTCTTGATTGCTTCCTCTGCCCCTGGATTTGGATGAAATGGTAACTTGTACTTTGCTGAAGGTACAGAAAAATCAGTAGAGGGAAGGACAGCGCCAGAGCAGAGGTTAGGGTGCTGAACCAGGAACCCCGCTAAGCAATGATTTGATCCAAACTTCTATGCGAGATAATCTACTACCCATTTCACCTTGAAAAACCCAAAAGGAGAACCGTTGAGACCCATAACTTCACAGGCTGTCATTTTTGTTATGGTTTTGACTGCTATTGCCACATCCTTAAGTAAACCCCAGTCAGACTGGAGAGGGCACGTGGGTGGCTGGAGGAGGAGGTAGTGAACAATGCCCCATTCACAGGTGACAAGGGCAGGCCTGTCTCGTGTGCCCATCCAAACGGTGCTGGGGATAGTTGTCCCTTTTCTATCTTGCTTCGGGTGATTAGAACCAATTAAGAGGGTGACGCACAGCATAGATGGGGAAAGAAAACACAGAGGGCATCCATGTCCTCCCCTTGTCCCAAGAGAGAGAGCGAGGATTTGCCACCTGCTTCCCAAGTTCACATAGAAAGTGATGATAAAGCTCGTTTGTCTGTTGACCTTCTTTCTGGGCTCTCCTCCCACTCAGGTTCATAAAACAATCGTGGTACCCGCTCTGCCTTGTCTCGAGAAGCCCGATGGGAAATGCTTTTGTCTTCGCAGAGCCTCGCTGTCACTTTGTGTCTCGGTCCCAGGTGTGGGAGCCCCTTACACGTCCAGCATGGTTCAGGGTTCCTGTTCAGGGTTCGAGTTCTGGAGGAAGCCGCACAAAAAATGGAGAGAGAGAGACTAGAAGAGAATCAGTTTGGAAGCTGTGGGATCAGGTGTGGAGTCTACCTCTGGTGGGTGAGACTGCCCACTGGTGCTTGGGCCTCACCAGCCTTTTATTGAGTCTTCTGAGAAAACACCCATATCCTTAGGCAGGAAATTCCAAGCAAGAATTTACATGTAATTAACAGGTGTGTGGGGGGGTGCTGCAATTAACAATGTTTCAAGTTAAACAATGGGTGCATAGCTCTGACCTTTCAGAGCAACCAAGGTTGGTTGAAAACAGTCAGTTTCCAGCACCCAGGACAACACAAAGCCCCTGTCCATTTGGTGTGAGCAGTGAAAGGAGGGTTCCAACAGGTGCCATTGTGAGCATGCCAGCTGAGTGCCGAGGAGGAGCCATCCCAAGGGCAGCAGGCTCGTTTTGATCTTTGCTCCGAGGGGAGGCTTTAGTGGAATACCCTCGCAGGCTGGGCACGGGGGCTCTTTGATCTTTCCTTTGCCTAAAAGGCAGAGCCCTCTCCTCTGTTTCCTGCAAGGACAAAAATAAACAGAGAGGCTGAGTTTGGGAACAGCTGCGTAAACAATGCAATCTGGAAGTATGCAAAAAAAAAAAGACGTGGGTTATATATACATTCACACACGTATCTTCATGGTCTGCGTTGTGCGTCCACATCGCGACCCTCGCTTGATCTGGGGGAGATTTCCATCGATGCGATGAAATAGACTCTTCAGATCCCTGAGGCAGGAGCATTTCTTCCCCCTGCATGGAGAGCGGTTCTGAGACGCCTCAACTAGAGAAGAGGAAGAGCCCTCCCTCCTCCATGCACCAAGAGCAGGCCCCTCACACTCCGGAGGGTGCGCACCTGGAGGTGCCGGGTTTGCACTCAGGCGATAGAATCTGTAAGCCTGAAACCAGATTCATCTCCTTTTCAGTGAGTGCCCCTCTCTCCGCAGGAGGCCTTTCTTTGGACCCCTGTCCTGTATGGAATGGGGTCGCCATTTGCCTGCTCACCGGCACGCAGCTCTGCAGTAGCCTTGATTTGTCTCCTTACGTTCCCCACCTCCGATCGGTCTCCATCAACTGCGTAGTTTCTCTTTTTCGTCCGTCTCTTCACGGACACCCTTGGTTCAGACCATGGTTATCAGGACCAATGGAACAGTTTCCTAGTTGGTCGTATAGCTGCATTTAAATCTGATAAAAACGGCTTGGGTAATTCAGATGATAGGTTGGAAAGCTCAGACATTCCCTTTAGGCCCCTGGGAGAATGTAGAAGAAACAATGATTTTCAAAAGACAGGAAAGGTTAAAAGTATAAGAAAACTCCTCTTCGCCTCTCATGCTGCTCCCTCGTGATCTCCCATGGTGTCTCCTCCCTAACCTGACTGACATGTTTTTGTCTTCATACTGGTGTACCTCTGTCCCGATGTTCCTTCTGCCTGGCATGCTTGCGTTTCTTCCTTCTGCCTCAAAACCACCTCTCTTATTCAGGGTGTATCTCATTGCCGTCTCCTTCCCTCCACACCCCAGACAGAAGCTTCCACTCCCTCCGTTGAATTTTTAGAACCCTTATATTCGCTATTCCACATTTCATTGAATGCCTGGCTCTCTAGTACCTGTATATATTACTTATCTATCTCTTTACTAGATTATGAATTGAGGACAAATGTGTGTTGTTGTTTTTTTAATTTGTTACAAAGGCCAACAGGGTGCTTCCCATATGCTAACTCCTAAAGGAATACTTTAAAAATTAAATGGCTGGTATAAAACCATGATAATCACATATTCCTCTAATATCCCTGGTGCCCATTATTTTTTCCAGCTTTATTGAGGTGTCGTTGACAAATAAAACTGTCAGATATTTAAAGTGGACGATGGGATGATCTCATACATTGTGAAAGGCTTTCCCGCATCGAGCTAATGAACACATCCATCACCTCACGTATATACCTTTTTGTGTGTGTTTGAGAATATTTCAGTGCTGGTCTCTGGCCGAATTTCAGTTACACAATACAGTGCTCCTAGAGTTACCATGTTTTCCATTAGCTCATCGTAGAGCTGAAAGTTACTCACCTTTTAACAACCCCTCCCTGTTTCCCCCACTCCCAGCCCTGGCAGCCATTTTTCTTCTGTTTCTATGAGTTCTACTTTTTTTTTTTTTTCATTCTAGATTCCACATATAAATGATACCATGCAGTATTTGTCTTGCTCTGTTTTTGTACCCATTATTTTAAACAATCATTTAAGGAGCTCTTCATTAATAATAAAAAAAAAAATCACAATACGTTAATTCTCACAGTAAACCTGTGGCGTAATTATTACTTTTGTCCACATTTCACAGTTTAGAAAACTGGAGTTCAAAGAGATTAAATCATTCCTCCAGGACTACCCAGCGTGTTAATCGGCAGCGTCTGAACTGAAATTCAGGTCTGACTCCAAAACTCACATTTCTGTTCCTGGTTGTTTTGTCCCTCCGGTGTCCTACCTGGGGATCCAGTTGAGTAAAGCCCAGTTCCTGCTTCCCCAGAGCTTTCAGGCTAATGGGGGGCTGCTGGGGAAGCAATAGTTGCCCTGCAGTGAGGTGGTCACTCTGGGGACATAGGAGAGAGGGACACCAGGGAGGCACCATGCCTGTGAGGTGACTGTGAAGAGAGTGGACACACGGCTTTCTCTGGGCTGGATTCGCCAGCTTTAATGGAGATTGAATCCATAATTGCTCCTTCTTAAGGTCTTTGTTCAGGTTAGCCTGCATTTCATGGTCAACAAATGCATTTACCCTAAGTGTTTGGATGTTTATGGCTTCTGAGGTAATAGGTAGCCTGTAAAATGCATAAAATAGATGATGATGATGAGAGAGGTGAGTGACCTTATGAGTCAAAGTTTAATTGATAAATTAGGCACAGTAAGAAAGCAACAACAGTAATAAAATGGAACAATTATAACAATATACTGTTGACCCTTGCACAACATGGGTTTGAACTGGGTGGGTCCACTTATAAACAGAGTTTTTTCAAAAAATATACAGTTGTCCCTCCTCATGTCCCAGATTTCACATCTATGGATTCTACCAACCATGGACCTAAACAGTATTTTTGATCCATGGTGGGGAGTCCAAGGATGCAGAGGGCTAACTGTGTGCATTGACTATACCATCTATCTATATATATAAAAGCCTAAGCGATCGTTATGACACAATGACCAGAATGACTCAATGCAGGAGCTGCCCCCTGGTGGTCAGTGCACTCCCACAGTAAACCTCCCATAGGCCCTACCCCCTGCTAACTGCACACAGCCCCCACCCCCCTCGTCATAGGCCTTGTTGCCAGCCAGGCCGAGGGCCCCCACCAGTGCACAAATTCATGCACCGGGCCTCTGGTTTTAAATAATGGACTCCGGCATCATTGGATTTTAGTAGCTACTAGGGTCCTGGGGCCAATTCCCCGTGGATACCAAGGGATGACTGAGTTTAGGGAGAGTCAAAAGCAATATGTGGATTTTCGACTGTGTGGGGTTGGCTCGTTTATACCTTTATTTAACACCATAATTTCCTTTTATTTTATTTTTATTTAATATTAAATCTTTTATGTTTGTTAATTTAAACAATAGATGATTCACCATCCCTGCCCCATGATAAACCTTATGAGCAAGAGTAGTTTCAGTGCTTTGTAACTTTCTCAGTTCACTCCTGGTGACAGGCCCCATAAATAGCTCTTAATCGATGGTTAATGGTTTTAAACACCAGCAATGACAAGTTTTAAGTGTGCTAGCATTGCCTAAGCAGGCTGACTCGGATGCGCTCTGTGACTTCATTGTGTGGGCTGGCCATTTGTTCTCCTCCCAGCCCTCTTCCCCTTTTAGGCAACAAAGCACCGAGAGGAGAAGCCTTTCACCTTATTTGTTTGTTTATTTATTTGTAGCAAACCCTGCAGGATGTCCTGGGAAAGGCTCTCTTGGAACTATTCCCCGCAGCCAGCTTGGCTTCCTGCAGCTGTCCAGCCACTTCGGATAACAATATCGGTTGCTTCCGCAGCCTTCAGCGCGTCTTCCTTCTCCTCAAGAAGGACCCGATGCTTGCAATCCATTTCCCAGATCACAGAGCAACGGGGTGCACAAATGGTTTAGCTCCTATGAAAGAGTCGTAAGCTGACGAATGAACACATCCTTCATTGCATTCAACATGCTTAGACTAGGCATGTATCAAGGCTGGTTTCATAAACTCCTCTTCCCTTACCCCAGCGTTCCTTTGGGCCGCTCCTCCTGGAACAAAGATGCCAACGTGCCATTTTAGTCCTGTCTGAAGCCGTAGGTGGGCCTAAATGTTTTTGAAGTGAATAGGTGGCTTAAGTCCCACTAACTTCCTTAAATCTTCCCATGATACTTCCCATGAGACTGCTTATTATGGGGTCTGACATTACCTGGGCTTTCAGCGCTCATCTTGGGCTTCCCAGAGTCCATGCCCAGAAAGACCCATCCAGTTTCAAACATGTGGGCTTTTGTAGGTCCTCCTGCCCCTTTTTTTTATCTTTGTCTTTTATAGGTAGGGTTGGTTGCATTAGAGGAGCTGGCTGTTCTCCATGTAGGCACCTGAAATGAAGGCCTGGAGAGTATTGTGCTAAGCGAAATAAGCCAGTCAGAGAAAAGATAAGTATCACACGATCTCACTCATATGTGGAATCTAATGAACCAAATAAACTGATGAACAAAAATAGACTCCGAGACATAGAAGCATGAACAGACTGTTGAACCTCAGAGGGAAGGCAGGGGAGGGTGGGTGGGAAGAGATGAACCAATGAACTTGTATACAGATGTGCATAACTGGTTAGGGGCAGGGGATGGGAGCGGGCTGGAAGAGATTAATAGGGGGTCTGTGAAGGGGGAGACAAGGGACCTATGTAATACTTTCAACAATAAAGATTTAAAAAACCAAATGAAGGCCTTCCATTTGGTCTGCAGGTGAGTTCAGGGCCAGGGGCTGGTATGAAGGATGAGGCCAAATGTGCTTTTAAAATCTTAACACTGTGGTTCTGTGGGTTCTGCCACTTCATCTCTGTGTTTGAGGATCATGCCGGTGGTGTCTGCACCCTGGATTGTTTACCCAGCCTTCACAGACGGGTGCCACTCAGTGGGTGTTATGGAGAGAGCAGGGTGTGGTTAGGGGTGGAGGTGGGAATGTTGGTTAAGAAAGACAAGCAGATGTTAGTGTGTGAAGTCAGAGGAATGGTGATGGGATAGAGAAGTTTGGTGGGCAGTCTCCTTCAGAAACTTTTTCAGAAAGCATTCGGGGGGCAGGGGATGGGGAGGGGAATGAGTTGGCTGTATGTCTGATTGCTAATCTTGGTCTGTAATGCCCAAAGAATTTTGAAACTAAGAATTGTATAGATCCTTGGTAGTTTAGAACTCTCCCGCCTTCGGCCAATTCTGTACTGAGTGGATGGGGATCATAATGTGGACAAAGCCAGATTAAGGAGGGACACTGAGATGCCCCGACTCTCAGCTCCGTTCCCCAGGACAGGGAAGGTGCTGCTCCCGGGACAACCTCATCCTGTCCTCTCACACATGTGGTGAGAAGAAAGGCAGGGTCTGGCCTGAAAGGACCTACGTGGGCCGTGGAATGGAGAACCTGTGGTGGTTGGACCACGAGAAGAGAGTCCTGGCCAGGTTGGAGGAGGCTGTGCCTGAAGGGCAAAGGGCATGTTTAAGCTCTTCTGTTTTGGGACCTAAACGTTCCTCTTGTCAAAAAATCTTCTTTCCCTGAGCTGGATGTGAATAGCAGAGATGACTATACATTGCAATTGTTGGGGGGATGTGGGCCTATGGCAGAATCACAGTGAGCCTCTGCTGGTAGTTGTACGTGGTGTGGGAACTGGGTTCTGTAATGGAGACGGAAGAAGGGAGATGCTTGGTCCAGAGGTCCCCCGTCAGATAACAGCACCTACATTTTTACAGCCCTTTCAGTGTATGAGAGTACGTGTAAAGTCAGTCATGTCGATTCGTACTTTGACATCTTCATAATTTTCCATTTTCGAATTCAAAATCTCGTTCTGATATCCATCTCATTCAATAGGCAACGGATCTTAAAACCTAAAAATATGTGCTTATGTCCAAAAAAAAAAAAAGTGCTTTGAAGTAATCCAGGTCACATTCTACATCACTGCAATTTATTGACCTTCTTTTTTTCCCCTGATGATAGAATGACAATTTTTGAGCCTGTAACCCTGAGCTCAGAATTTCCTGAGGAGGAGGAGGATTCGTTTTTGCAATTACTGTACTGTTCTACAGCACTTGCTAACTTGCTACCAGCTGGGAAATCAATTTGACTCATTAAGGGCAACCCAAAGCAATACTGGTATATAGCCCTGGGAATAATGGATAAAAGTGCCTCTGGTCACATGGTCTGTGAGGAAATGGCTCATGGAAAATGAGCAACACCTGGGCATCTGGCTACCAACGTCAGTTTCTGCCCATGTGTGTGGCTTGGCTCCGTTCTTGGTCTTGGTAATAGAGTCGTTATTTCTGTGTTAGATGGGTTTCTGAATGTCATATGTTGTTTCAACCCAAGCCGTTCCCCAGGAAACACAACTATTTGTTCTCTTTTCTTGCCTGGACTGAAGCTGTAGGGCCATCATTCTTCCAGGAAGAGCAGAGCCTCTCCAAATGGTCCCCACTTCATCTTTCAGAAATCTGGGCCCTTCGTTGGTTTTTCTCTATGTGGGGGATATGCATACATTTTTTGGTGTTTATATTTCTATAGATTTACGTTTCCTACGTGGAAACACCGTGCTTCTTATAGGAAAAAAAATTAATGTGATTAGTGAAGCAACATACATCCTTTACTTGCCCTTTTCTTTTGGGAATTGGGTGCTGTGTCATGAATATTATGGGGATCTTGAGATCAGTATTCACTCTTCTTTTTTTTTTAAATATTTTACTGAGTTTTTGCAGAGAGGAAGGGAGAGGGATAGAGAGTTAGAAACATCGACGAAGGAGAAACATCGATCAGCTGCCTCCTACACACCTCCCACTGGGGATGTGCCCGCAACTAAAGTACATGCCCTTGACTGGAATCGAACCTGGGACCCTTGAGTCTGCAGGCCTACGCTCTATCCACTGAGCCAAACCGGTCAGGGCAATATTCACTCTTCTTATGCAACATGAGTCGATACCTGTGCATAACTCACCCGCACACCCTGGAAGAAGCAGGAGGTCCTAAGGAGGTTTGAAGGCACTTCAAGTCTGGGAACATTGGGAGATGGGGAAAGAAAGTCCCTAGTAATTGTGCTTTCACATTTTGGAAGGCAGGGTGTTCTGATTAAAAGAGCATGGCTGTGACTCAGATTTTTTTATTCCCATCCAAGATACATGCCCTAGTCATTGAATTTTTTTGTGAGGAGCAAAAGAGATGTGTGTGTGTATATGTGTGTGTGTGTGTACGCAAAATCTATCCCATGGTTGCGCTTAAAGATTTCCTTCCTTCGTCCCCTCCATCTGTCCAGCGCCTTGAGATAATGGGTGGAATTTAAGAGACATGAGATGGATTGAGTGGCTTGTTGAGAATCTCTTCCTTTGGAGAGATTGCCACGTCCTTCCTAAGGCCCTTACTACAAGGTGAGGCGTTGTGTTGTTGTTGTTGTTGCTGTTGTTAGCTGCATAACCTTAGAGGACAGACTTTTATCAGAAAATAGGGGGATACCAGGCAGAGGAGATTTAACCATAGAAACCACATGACTGCAAGATACTGAGACATGCTGACGAAAATGCCTGTATTATGCCAGTCACCCAGCGAAGGGAAAGGTTTAATGGTTGACTATGATAGGGGGCCAGGCCAGACACTGGTTTGTTTGAGGGTGCTCCTGCTTGATGGCTTGCCTTCCTGTTCCAGCAGGGAGCCCTCCTCATGTGTCCTCACTCCGTGGAACCAGCTTCAGCGTCAGAAGTGCTGTGGGTTGTCCTCAGTAAAGCCGTCTTCGTTTTCTCTACTGTGATTTTTGCTTTGCTTAAAAATGTATTTGTCTACGTGTAGTACTTGGCAAATTGGTATACTTCTACCTGTTCCTTTTCATTCTTTATTTGTTTCTGATTGGAATCTCAGCTAATGTCATCCTTCCAACCTCAGTTTATTTTTATTTTTTAAAATCTCAGTTTAAATGACACTCTCTCAGGGGGCTCCTGACCACCTACACTTGGTTAAATGCTTCTTAACTGTCTGCCATCCTGGCCAGACCATCAGTCGGGCAAGGACCTGATCTGTTTTATCCCCGGTTCCTGGCAAACAATATACAATAGATATTCCATAATTTGTTCAATCGAGTTGAATTTTTATTATCTTTTATCCCATTTTGTTTCTAATTCTTTGCAACGAAAGGTAAGCCATGAGACTATATTTAAGCCGGATTAGAAAGTGTAGGGAGAAGGAAATTAAATTGGATTTAGAAAATGACGTTTTGGCACCAGTGTTCGGAGTTTGGCAGAGGTTGCCCCCTCCGGTGTTACGAACTTGCCTGTGGACCCACAGGGCTACCAGCAGAAGGCAATAAAATCTCCTGTGGTTTTTCTCTGGAAACTTTGCCCAGTGCCCAGACGCTATGCACATTTTCCCAACCTGCTGGTGAAGCCCTATATCGGGAAGGTAGGTCTGAAAAGGTCAGAGAAGGGGGGAGTTTCCAAAGTTATGTCAAAGATTTGCTAGTGAGTGACCGTGTTGAACGTTTACCATTCTTGACATTCTTTTGGGCCATTTTCACTGATCCTGTGCTCTCTGGCTTTTGCTCCAAGGCCTGTCTTGTTGATAAGTTCTGTTTGCTCTGCCAGCCCCAGTGGTGAAGATACACCCTAAGGCCCAGTCCTTCATCCTCTGTTGTTCTTAAGTCTTTCTTTGGGGATGAATTATGCTATGACCCTTTGGTCTCTGGTTCTGTGAAATCTACATCTCCATCTCAGAGCCCTTCTGCTGGGGCTCCAGTTTGTGACTCTCCCTGCCTGGGAGGTATCATTCCCGGGATGTCTGATTGTCATCTCAAACTAAATATGTCTCCAGAAGCCTTATTTTTTTCTCCCAAAACATTCTCTGAGGCGCTCTGATTCCAGCAGTTCCCACTAGAGTCTGTGAGTCTTTCTACGCCTTCTATACGCCTACCCTCCTCCTTGCCTGCCCCAACCCAATGGTCTTCCAGAGGTTGATTCTTCCTTGTTGTGCCTCTGGAACCCATTCCTTTCTTTCCCCTTAGGACCCAGCTCCTCCTCTTTTCACAACTGTACTCTCTAGAGCAGTGATTTTCAGCTGGTGCACCCCAGTGGTCAAGGGAATGTTTAAAACATGCAATACCTGACTGTATTTCATCAGGAGCACTGACCTCTTTTCCCTTAGATTGTCAAATAAAACAATGGCAAAAGGCAGCATACTTTCCCAGTGTGAATGAATCAAAAGTATACTTATGTTTTGGTCAGATCGGCAAAAAATATATGCATATATTTTGTTGTGCCGCAGAATTTTCGTAATTAGTTGGTGTGCCATGAGATGAAAAAGGTTGGAAATTGCTGCTCTAGAGCACAGCTGTCCTGGAATCCTAGGCTTTGTATGTCACTCAGCTTTTGCCACAGGCTTCATTGTTTTTTTATTTTTATTTTATTTTTTTCATGTTTCACTTCCCCAATTTGATAATTAGCTCCTTGTGGACAGCGATGAGGGATTGTTTCTCTTTCTGTCTCTAGCAGTTAGCACAGAGCTCAGGAGCACTGGGTAGGGAGCATTCGCTGCTGATGGTGACAGCGAGCCAGAGGCTTCCTCCTGGTCAGCTCTGTGCAGACTCTGTCCCTGTGATGCCAGGACCTTAACTCGAAACTGTGAGGCACAAGATGCGAGGCCAAAGGATGGATTAGGTGAGCACAAGTGTTGTGACTTCTGAGTGAATAGAAGCACTTCTACCATTTGGAAAATTCGTATTTTGGAGTACTTAGAAAATTAGTGCCTTTTTGGTGTAGTTCTTCATTGTTTAAAATACTTTTCATAATTATTATCCAATGTTATCCCTTCATCAAGCTTGTGGAGAAGTATTATGATTGCTACTTTTTTTGACAATAACACATAAACTTGGACGTCTAGTTTGACCACAGCCATAGAGGCAGAAGTGTCAGAACCACGTCTCTAGCCCCAATCTTCTGTTTCCAGGTAAAATCAGTTCAAGTAAGGCATGGAGTTAAATTCTTAGAAGATGCACACTTTGATTTTTTTTTAAATTTTTTTATTGATTTCAGAGAGGAGGGAAGAGAGAGAGAAGGATAGAAACATCAGTGATGACAGAGAATCATCGATTGGCTGCCTCTTGCATGGCCCACACTGGGAATCGAATCCTCAACCTGGGCATGTGCCCTCACCAGGAATCGAACCGTGACCTCCTGGTTCATAGGTTGACTCTCAACCACTGAGCCATGCCGGCTGGGCACTCTTTGATTTTTGTCCTAAAGAAGTTTGAAATCTAGTGAACAATAGTAGTAAGCAGATGAACTCCTTCTACCAGATTCGAATTAAGTAAGGGTGAGTGAGGACACAGCAGAATGCTGTGGGTGCATGAAGGTGGGAGTGATTAATTCAGTCCTGTGCTAAACAACAGCTGCCCTGGCTGCTTTTCATCAGTGAGTGATTATGAGGAATCTGAAAGCAGGTGTGGGTGTGTGAAGACAGCAGGATGGGCAGGAGGAGGAAGACAATGCCATTTCCAGTGTGCCCTTGGCTGGGGGAGCTGTGGAAGTGGGGATGGCTAGCGGGTGGATGATGACCACATTGGGGTGGTATGGCACTTTCGGCAGACGGGAGGGTCCCCAGACCTATCAGCCAGGCTGGCTGGCTTGGCTTCGTTCAGCTCCCGGAGTAGCCTGGTGCTTTTGTGGGCAGCTGCAGTTTTGATGACGTGGCGGGTTGAAGGTGAGAAGACTGAGCTTGTCCTTTTGCAAAGACTCTGAAAAGATCCTGTGATGATGCACTGGTCCTCCCAGGGTTGCTCTGATGTCCTCTGCTTATTTTGCAAACTTGTTCCACTTTTCCAGATCCCCCAAATGTTATCTCCCTGCTGCATCTCGGTGAAACTTCTTAAGGTTTTTATTTAACTAGATGCTCATTCCAGAGTCTACATTAGGACAGTCTTGTGGAGTTTGGAATAACTTTATTCCATATGTTTCTAAATCATTTATACTTAATTCATCAAATGTCCCTCCCCTCCCCTTGG
Source organism: Murina feae (assembly GCA_004026665.1). NCBI lineage: Eukaryota > Metazoa > Chordata > Mammalia > Chiroptera > Vespertilionidae > Murina > Murina feae. The sequence continues at coordinate 13,344 of PVJC01044052.1, forward strand.
ATGAGGTAGTTAATGGCTAAGGCATTTTTGTAAGCCTTTGCGTTGGCCTCTTAAAGCATTTTCCTCTTTTCTTGAGTCATACTAAGCCGTAACCTTTAAAGACGGCTTCCAGTTCATTAACTCTTGCTGGGCTAGAGCCTGAAGTGCATGGCAGAGTTCATAGGCCACTCAGAGCCTCTTTATATTTCCTTTCCTCTCTGTCCCTTCTTTCCACGCTTATAGATTATCCACACAGAGTAACAGGGACTGGAGGTCCATGTCTGGTTGCCACTTACCCATAGCCCGGCCTTTTTCTGGTCTACTTTCAGCATAAGGCAGTGCCAATGAATGTTAAGCCCACCCCCACCCCCCATATCTGTTTCCCTTGCAATTTAAAAAACTTGACTCAGCTCCATCTCGTGTCTCACCAACTTCATCTTTTTTTGCCGATGCCCAGCCTGGGGAAGGGCTCTGACTCAGGACTCGTAGGCTGCTCTGTGAATTTTTGAGACAGGGTGGCAAAACCAAAGCAGTTCTTTCTGGAGCCTTAATGGTTCCAGGGGGACCTCTGGCCAAGTTGACCCGCCGGCTGATTTCCTTTAGCTCCCCTGTCACTGTGAGTCTCAGGACATAGCTGTAAGGGCATCTGAAGTCCTCTCTTTGGCAAAGAAAAACTGGCAGATTCTGGTGTTTCTGGGTCCTGCTTGGTACATGAATGCGCAGCCGGTAAGACACACATGCATAGTTCAAAGGTAGGTCTGCTCTCTTTTTAAAATATTTTTTTAAATATTTTTTTTATTGATTTCAGAGAGGAAAAGGGAGAGAGAAACAGCAATGATGAGAGAGAATCCGTGATCAGCTGCCTCCTGCTCACCTCCCACTGGGGATGGAGTCCACAATCCAGGCACGTGCCCCGACTGGGAATCTAACCG
>PVJC01044053.1:0-14191 GCA_004026665.1 Murina feae
GAGGGGAGGGGGGAAGGAACCTAGAGGTGTTCCATGCACTTCCTGGTGTTTGGTCATCTAGATGGGCTGTGAGGACCTTAGGCTATTAGTATAGATACTAGTATACTAGAAGCCCCATGCACAGAATTCATGGGGGAGGGGGTGTCCCTCAGCTCAGCCTGCACCCTCTCACAATCCGGGACCCCTCAGGGATGTACAACTGCTGGTTTAGGCCCAATTCCACAGCGATCTCTGTGGGATTGGCCCTAAACCAGCAGTCAGACATCCCTCTCACAATCTGCAATCTGGGACTGCTGGCTCCTAACTGCTCTCCTGTGTGCCTGCCTGATCACCCCTAGCCACTCTGCCTGACTGCCTGATCACCCCTAACCATTCTGCCTGACTTTGGTCACCCCTAACCACTCTGCCTGACTGCCTCATCACCCCTAACCACTCTGCCTGACTTCCTGATCACTCCTAACCACTCTGCCTGATTGCCTGATCACTCCTAACCATTCTGCCTGACTGCCTCATCACCCCTAACCACTCTGCCTGACTGCCTGATCACTCCTAACCACTCTGCCTGACTGCCTGATCACCCCTAACCACTCTGCCTGACTGTCTGGTCACCCCTAACCACTCTGCCTGACTGCCTCATCACCCCTAACCACTCTACCTGACTGCCTGATCACCCCTAACCACTCTGCCTGCCTGCTTTATCACCCTTAACCACTCGCCTGTCTGCCTCATCACCCCTAATCACTCTGTCTGCATCCCTGATAGCCCCTAAACACTCACCTGCCTACCTGATCCCCGCCCCCAACTGCTTGCCTGCCTGCCTGCCTGCCTGCCTGATCAGCCCTAACCATCTCTACCTCTGCCTCTGCTCTGCAACTTTGTCCAGAATGTCATCCGGAAGGTCATTCACTTGTCTGGTCTAATAGCATATTACGCTTTTATTATTATGGATGCTGTCTACAAGAGATCTACCGCAGAACAAAGATACACATACAATGAAGGGATAGAAAAAAATATTCCATGCAAATAAAAATGGAAAAAGGTGTGGTAGCAATACTTATAGCAACAAAATAGACTCCAAAACAAAAGACTTAAGAAGAGACAAAGAAGGTCACTAGATAATACTAAAGGAATGGATCCAACAAGAGGATATAGCTATTGTAAATATATATGCACCCAATGTAAGAGCACTCAAATATATAAAGAAAATCTTACTGGGTATTAAGGGAGAGATTGACAGCAATATAGTCATAATAGTGGATTTTAACATCCATTATACCAATAAATAGATATTTCAGATAAATAATCAAAAAGGCAATAGTGACACTAAACAACAGATAAGTTTAATTCATATTTATAGAACATTTCATCTCAAAGCAGAAGAATATACATTATTTTCAAGTACACATGGAACATTCTCTAGGAGAAACCAAATGTTAGGACACAAAATGAGTCTTAATAAATTAAAAAAGATTGCATTTATATCACACCACACTGGTATAAAACTAAAAAGCAATTACAATAAAAAAGAAACAACCTCACACACATGGAGGCTAAATAACTTGTATTAAACAGTGAATGGGTTAACAATGAGGACAAAGATGGAATCAAAAGTTACCTTGAGACAAATGAAAATGAATACACAACAAAATGAAATCAATGGGACACAGCAAAAGCAGTCCTAAGAGAGAAATTCATAGCATTACAGACATACGAAAAAATGCTCAGAGTCACTAATCATTCAAGAGATGCAAATCAAAATAACGAGGTATCACTTCACACTTGTCAGAATGTCTACCATCTACAAATCAACAAATAAAAAGTGCTGGTGAGGATGTAGAGAAAGGGAAACTTTCCTACACTGCTGGTGGGAATGCAGACTGATGCAGTCACTGTGGAAAACAGTATGGAGTTTCCTCAAAAAATTAATAATTGAACTTCCATTTAACCCAGTGATCCCACTTCTAGAAATATATCCCAAGAAACCAGAAACACTAATCAGAAAGACTATATGCACCCCTATGTCCATAGCAGCACAATTTACAATAGCTAAGATTTGGAAATAGCCTTAGTGCCCATCAGCAGATGAGTGGATTAAAAACTTGTGGCACATCTACACAATGGAATCCTATGCTGCTGTAAAAAAAGAAGAACTTTTATCATTTGCAACAGCATGGATGGAACTGGAGAGCATTATGCTAAGTGAAATAAACCAGCCAGAGAAGGATAAATATCACATAATCTCACTCATTTGTGGAATATAATGAACAATATAGACTGATGGACAAAAATAGATCCAGAGACATAGAAACATAGAACTGACCATCCAAACTCAGAGGGAAGGCAGGAGAGAATGAGAAGTGGGGTCAGAGATCAACCAAAGGACTTATATGCATGCATATAAGGATAACCAATGGACATAAACAGTAGGGGGGGGTGAGGGCATGTTCTGGGGGGTGGGAGCAGCTGGGAAGAGATCAAGAGGGGAAAAAAGAGCCTGTGTAATACTTTCAACAATAATTTAAATAAAAAAATCATAGAGTATGCTAATGGCTGAATCTCAGTATTTTTTTCTGCATCTAAAAATGAAAAAATAGGAGAAACAACCAAATATTTGATGGTTTTCTCTTAATAGTAGGACTTCACTGTCATGGGCATTTCTGCATTTTTGTTTTCTATAAAAACCAAAAATACATTACTTTAAGTCTGAAAAAAAATTGTCTTTCATGTGCGGTTTTTTTCTTAAATGTAAAAAAAAAAAAGAAAGAAAGAAAGAAATATAAAACTGTTTACCAAAAAAATAATAATAGTCTCAACAAACAAAATAATCTCAACAAACAAAAGTCCAGAATCAGGCAATATTATTACCAACTATTTAAAGTAGATTTAATACCAATCCTTCTCAAACTCTTCCAAAATGTAGATGAAAAAGGAACACATCAAAACTCATTTTAGAAGGCCAGCAGCATCCTGATATTGTAACCAGACAATGCCACAAGAAAACTACAGGCCTATATCACTGATACAGGTACAAAAATCTTTAATACATTATTAGCAAACAACATTTAACAATACACTAAAAGAATCACATAAAAAGAGCAAAAATAGCCAAGCAGGAGTACCTCAATTAAAAGTTTATGAACAGCAAAGAAAGCTATCAACAAAATAATATCAACAAAACCTACTAAATGTGGAAAATATTCACAAATCATCTATATGCTAGGGAGTTGTAGGTAGAGCACAGGAGCTTTTGCCTCAGTGCAGCGGCTGATGCAATGCTGTGAGCGCACTCCAGCAGTTCAGATCTTTCTGGCACACCAAGAAGACGGCAACGCCCACCTGAGCCCCTCCCAGAGCCATGTACACAGTACCCCAAACTTTACGCTCATTGGCTCCTCTAAGATGATGTTCCATGATTGGCCACCTCCACCTATAAATACCGCTGCATTTCCTCAATAAAATTAGACCTGCGTCCCAGAACCTGGTCTCCAGAGTCGTGCATGAAAGCGTTCTAGCGCTAGGGGCTCTGCCATCCTCACCCCTGGGAAATCCCCTGCTTCAGGGAGTTAATATCCAAAATATTTAAATAACTTACACTACTCAATACCAACAATAAAAAAAAAAACCCTCCACAAAAATGATTTAAAAATGAAGCAGAGATTCTGAATAGAAATTTTTTTCAAAGAAAACATAAATGGTCAAAGGCACATCAAGAAGTACTCAACATCACTAATCATCAAGAAATATAAATAAAATCACAACGATATATCATGTCATATATGTTAGAATGGACATTATAAAAAAGAAATAAGTGTTGATGACGATGTAGAGAAAAGGAAACCCTTGTGCAGTGTTGGTGGGAATATCAGTTGGTGCATTCACTGTGGAAAACAGAATGGATGTTCCTCAAATATTAAAAATAGAACTACAACACAATCCAGAAATTCCATTTTTGGGGTATTGGTCTGAAAAAAAAAACACCTGAAAAGATATATGCTCATCTATGTTCATTGGAGCATTATTTACACAAGCCAAGATATGGAAACCACATATGTGTCCATCAAAGATTGCATGAATAAAAAAAATGTGAAGGGGGTGTGTGTGTGTATATGTGTATCTGTGTATTATATATATGAAATAAGATATTATTCAGTCATAAAAAGAAAATCTTATTATTTGTGACAACATGTATAGACTGTGAGGGAATTATATTAAGTAAAATATGTCAGTCAGAGAAATACTGTATGATCTGACTTATACATAGATTTTAAAACATCAGACAAACAAACAAACAACAACAACAACAAAAAACACATGAGCTCAAAGATAGATAGAAAATAGACTTGTAGTTTCAGATGCAGGGGATTGGATGTGATGGGGATGTGAGCAAAATGGGTGAAGGGAGTTAAAAGTGCAAATTTCCAGGTATAAAATAAATATGTCACAGAGATGTAATGCACAGCATTGTGATTATAGTTAATAATATCACATTGTTTGCTTGCAGGATGCTAAGAGTTTAGATCTTAAAATTTTTCATCACAAGAAAAAAATCTCTTAAAAAAATCTTAGTTATAAATGGTGATAGATGTTAAATAGCCTTTGTAGTGTTTATATCACAGCACATTCAAATCATTAGGTCAAACACTTGAAATTTATATAATGTTACATATCAATTATATCTCAACTAGGGGCCTCCCTCACCCCGGCCTATGCCCTCTCTCACAGTCTGAGACCCCTCATGGAATGTCCACCTGCTGGTGTGCCTGGTCAGCCTGAGTGAGTGGCTGATGGCTGTTTGCAGGCTGGCCAAGCCCCCCAGGGGGAGCCCTCATCCCATGGAGGTGTGGCCAGCCTAGGTGAGGGTCTGAGGGCTATTTTGAGGCTGCCCACAGTCCCTTCAGGGTTTGGGTCCCTACTGGGATGACTGGCCAACCTGGGTGAGAGGCTGAGGGCTGTTTTCAGGCTGCCCACAGCTCCCATTGACTCAAGGTCCCAGCGAGGCTGGCTGGAATCAAGTTTCTGGGGTTTATTTATCTTCTATAATTGAAACTTTGTTACCTTGAGCAGAGGCCTAGGGAGGTAACGAAGCCTCCTGTTTGGTTCAGCTCTGTGGCTTCTATAATTGAAACATTGTTGCTGTGAGCAGAGGCCCAGCTAGCCTACGCAGGCAGTTGCAACAGAAGCCTCCTGTTTGCTCTAGCTCCGTGGCTGCTGGCCTCAGTCTTGGCTGGGTTAATTTGTATACAACCGCTCTGATTGGCTGGGGGCATGGCTTGGCTGGGGGGCATGGCTTAGGTGTCTCAGAGGGATGGTTAATTTGTGTATTACTCTTTTATTAGAGTAGATGATAGAAAATTAATATTTTGATTGGGTAACACTTTGAAGGTTCTTTTTTAAAAAATATATTTTATTGATTTTTTTACAGAGAGGAAGGGAGAGGGATAGAGTTAGAAACATCAATGAGAGAGAAACATCGATCAGCTGCCTCTTGCACACCTCCCACTGGGGATGTGCCTGCAACCAAGGTACACGCCCTTGACCAGAATCTAACCTGGGATCCTTGAGTCCACAGGCCGATATTCTATCCACTGAGCCAAACCAGTCAGGGTGGGTTCTTGAGAAGAAAAAGAATGTATTATTTTAAAATATGTTTTTATTGATTTCAGAGAAAGGTAGGGAGAAGAGGAAAGAGAAACAATTGGCTGCTCTTGCATGCTCCCTACTGAGGATCAAGTTTTCAACCCAGACATGTGCCCTGACTGAGAATTGGAGTGGGACCTCCTGGTTCATGAATTGATGCTCAATCACTCAGCCACACCAGGAGGGCAGAAGTGAATATATTTTGTACACATGAAAGATGTGACTAAGTGTAACAATGATGGCAGACCATGAAAGTAGATTCTTGACTTTTGTGTTGGCCATATGACTTTTTTTGACATGGACTTTGCCATGTAAAAGCACTTTGGAATAACATAAACTCAAGAGCATTGATTAAAAAATGGAACACAATATTGTTTTTTTCTCATTTAGAGAACCACACAATATATTATATATATAGATATAGATATAAATATAGATATAGATATAGATATAGATATAGATATAGATATAGATATAGATATAGATATAGATAGATATATATTGATATATATTGATATATATTGATATATATTGATATATATTGATATATATTGATATATATTGATATATATTGATATATGATATGTATATATTTTACTTATTCACTAGAGGCCCAATGCACAAATTTGTGCAAGGGGGTCAGCCCTTGCAGCTATAGTATCTTACCTCAGCCCTTGCAGCAGTGGCTTCATCTGGAAGATCATTTAGCTGTCTGATATAATTAGCATACTACACTTGTATTATTATACATAATATCGTATTTTCCGGCATATAAGACGATTTCTTAACCCAGGAAAATCTCAAAAATCTTCTCAAATAATGAGAAGGCTAGTGAGAGAAGTGACCCAACTACCTCCTCTACTTTCTTCCATTTCAGCAGTTTTGTCTCAACTTTTGAGAAGATTTTCCTGGGTTAAAAAGTCATCTTATACGCCGGCAAATAAGGTATATTAAAAAATATAATAAATTTACATATCCTATATAATAAAAGAGAAACACATAAACTGACTGTCCCTCAAACTGACTGTCCCTCTGCTATTCTCATCAGCCAATCAAGAGTGAGTATGCAAATTAGCCTGACAAAGATGGTAGATTAATTTGAATACACAGATGCTGAGCGGCCTGGGTCTCAGGAACATCCTCGGGACCCAGGCCACTCCTAACCTGTAGGCACTGAGCAGCTGAGGTTCCAGAACACCCCTGGCCACTCTGGGCCTATAGGCACAGGTGCCAAGTGGATGTTCCCACCACATGGCCACCCGTGCATGTGCCAAGCTGTGCCCCAGGTCCACATCCCCAAGTCTGGCACCCACAATGCACAGGCCTGTCTTCTTGCCTCAGGGGTGTGCCCCCACCCCCATCTCTAGTGGCAGGGACACGTGCCTAGCCCAGTGGACACAACATAAAGGGTTCTCTGCTTATGAGCTGCAGAGGAAACACTCTTTTCTTTTTTATTATATTATATTAATTATTTTACAGAGAAGAGGGGAGAGAGATAGACAGTCAGAAACATCAATGAGAGAGAAACATTGATCAGGATCAGCTGCCTCCTGCACACTCCCCACTGGGGATGTGCCGCCAACCAAGGTACGTACCCTCAATAGAAATCAAACCTTGGACCCTTCAGTCTGCAGGGTGACACTCTATCCACTGAGCCAAACCAGTTCGAGCATAAACACCTTTTCTGAACGCTCATTGGCTAAGCTCCCAATATACCTCCACTTACAGTGTTCTTGGTAACTTGGGTTATAAGAATCCAAGAAGGTAATCTAGGATTTTTTTTCACCACAGGAGCAGGTGTGCCCTCTCAGAGTGAAGGACAGGAGGGAGGGAGCAGGAGCCCATGGCTCTGGCTCTCGGTGGCTCTCCCACCCACTTACACCAGAGAGAAGAGGGTAGGCCTGCATATTCCTACCCTAGCTGGTTTGGCTCAGTCGATAGAGCCTCGGCCTGCCGACCACAGGGGTCCAGGTTTCATTATGACCAAGGGCATGTACCTAGGTTGCAGGCTCCTCCCTGGCTGGAGTCCAGGTCAGGGCTCATGCAGGAAGCAACCAATTGAAGTGTGCCTCTCACACTGACGTTTCTCTCTGTCTCTCCCTCTCTTTTCCACATTCTCTAAAAATCAATGGAAACATATTCTCAGGTGAGGATAAAACCAAAAAGAAAGAAAGAAATGTCATATCCTATGAAAGACACATCTTGAAAATGCCTATAGAAAGTTGTCATTTTTTCATGGTGAAGGAACTGGAGTCCATGTTGATGAAAACACCTTGGTGGCTGTGGTGGTTGGCAGAGGCTGCAGCAGTGGGGTTATCAACCCAGTTGCCTCCCCATGGGAAGCGAGCCTAAGCTATCAGTAGGACATCCCCTGAGGCTCCTAGTCTGTGAGAAGGGGCAGGCTGGGCTGAGGGACCCCCCCACCCCCGCCCCGTCGCACTGCATGAATTTCAGGCACTAGGCCCCCTAGTAGATATATAAAATACATCAATATGTATTTTTCACAGAAGCTTTAAATGTACATTTTTAAAATGTATTTTTATTGATTTTTCACAGAGAGGAAGGGAGAGGGATAGAGAGTTAGAAACATTGATGAGAGAGAAACGTTGATCAGCTGCCTCCTGCACACTCCCTACTGGGGATGTGCCCGCAACCAAGGTACATGCCCTTGACCAGAATCGAACCTGGGATCCTTGAGTCTGCAGGCGGACGCTCTATCCACTGAGCCAAACTGGTTAGGGCTAAATGTACATATTTAATGGGGCTCATCATCTCACACTTTTGCCATCATGTAGAAAAGAATTAAGAATGTTACCCTGACCAGCCTGCTGGTCCAAAGAGCATGAGAGATATATGAAAACCTAAACCTAACATGCAACTTGAAGCCACCCTAGTTAACCTTACTCTGAAATTACCAACTCCTGGCCATGAATGAGAGCAAGCTTTGCCTTTCTTTTTATAACTGCTAAATTTTGAGATAGTCAAGCAGAGTTATTGGGGTAATGAACAGACACAAAAGATATGGAATAATTAGAAATAGTAGGATACCACTAAGTGGTTTTTTCCCCCATTATTATGTTTATTTCTTAAGCTATGTTACCTAATTACAACATTAGATCTAAGTAAGAAAATAAAATATTCCCTAAAAATGATAACATTGAGTTATCAAAATTTGAATTGCTAGTTTTTTTGTAAACTACATTTATCCCTCCTCCCCCAAATAAATAGTTTTTGCCTGCAGTTATACACTGAGTGGCCACCCCGTCAGTACTTCGTTGGGCCACCTTTTGCTTTCAATACTGCGGCGATTCTTCTTGGCATTGACTCCATGAGATGTTGAAAGGTGATGCGAGGAATCTGACACCATGCCTGATGAATAGCACTGTCCAGTTTGTGAGATTTGATGGTTGTGGAACCAGCTGCCTGATGGCTCTTTAACTTCATCCCACAAATGCTCAATTGGATTGAAATCTGGTGATTGTGGGGGCCACCTAAGCAAGGTAAAGTCTCCCTCATGTTCTTGAAACCACTCCTGCCCAATACAAGCACCGTGGCATGGCGCATTGTCTTGTTGGAAGAAGCCATCTCCATTGGGATACACCAACAACATAATTGGATGAACTTGATCAGCAATGATATTTAAGTATGTTGTGCTATTCAGACATTGTTCCACACGAATTAAAGGACCCAAATCATGCCAGGAAAACATGCCCCAAACCATAACACTACTACCGCTAGCTTTAAGGTTTGTACTTGTGCATGTGGGGTGCATGTTTTCATACTGTTTCCAGCAAATTCTCACTCTGCCATCTGCATGATGCAACTGAAAACGTGATTCATCAGACCACATGACTTTTTTCCAATGCTTGACTGTCCAATCCTTGTGTTCCTGTGTGAACTGGAGACATTCTATCTTGGTAACTGCAGACAGCAAAGGTGTTCAAACAGGCCTTCAGCTTCCATATCCTATACGATGCAGTGTATGGCTAATTTGCCTACAACTGTCAGGTGGTCATAATAATCTGGCCACTCAGTATATATATGAACAACTGATAATAGCATTTAAAAAAACGTAATTTGCTCATATGCATACATTTCAATGTGTCTTATTTAAAAGTCTCTATTTATCACCAAAATCTGCAATGAATAAAATTTAACTTTTAAGAGACCATAGGTAAGTTTAAATATCTGTTCATTTATTCTAGTCGATTCAATATTTTTTGATATTCTTACCGTGTTTAATATATTATGCATGATTTATGTTTATTTAGGTTTTGTGTCATACATCATTCCAGTAAAGGATTTGAGACAGCTTCCAGCAATTCACATACAAAATACATTAAAAAAATAAACATAAAAGAAATGAAATAGAGAGCCACTAAAAATAGAAAATTTAATTTAAGCTCTATGGTAAGTTTGTTAAACATGCATATGTTATGTACTATATCATTGAGATAAGCCATGAATCTATTTTTTGAGCTTCTTAGTAGCTAGAATGAAGATAAATTATAAAATCTTATGTGATTGACAGAGGATCCATAATATCAATCAATTTTATTATGAAAAGCACTTTTTTGGGACTGAGGAGTCAGAAGGGTCTCCTCTGAGGCTTTGTAAATAGATTGATCATTCTACACTAATGAGAGTAACTGTCTTAAAATTATCTTCACTATAAGTGCAGTAGTGATTTCTGAGAACTGAAGCCATAATCCAGCCTTCAGGCAAATTGAATGGATAAAACAATAGCAACAGTCAATAGATTTTATTCTGTAAGAAATTAATATGGGCATTTCATGAAGTTTCAAAATGGCAGTGGAATAAGGGGAAGCTGCACTGACAACTTCCCAGGACCAAGCTGGAATTACAAATAAAATACAGAAAAATCATCCTGAATAATTAGCTGAAGACTGGTGCTGGAGAGAGCCCTGATTACAGAGGATGGAAAATGGAGACCACATAGGTATTGGTAGGAAGTATGGAGGCACTAAAGGGGCTGGCTGGGCACCCACAGATAGCAGCTGAAGTTCCGGAGGCATATCGCAGGTATGGGGGTTCCCACTGAGAACTCAGGGGTCTAAATTCCAAGCTGGGTTCCCCAGCCAGAGCCCGAGAACTGAGAAAGGCTCCTACAATAACATATGAATGTGAAAAGAAGCAGGTTTGCTGCCTGCCAGGGAGAGATAGGAGGAAATCAGTCACTTTCTTAAAGGACCAATGCACAAAGCATAGCCACTCACTTTGGGCTACAGCAGAGGCAGGGCAGAGTGGACTAGAACTGTGTGAGGAGTCATTTCCACACTGGGCTGAGTCATTCCCACACTGCAGAGAACATCTTTCTCCAGCAGAACTTTACCATCCAGGAGGTTTTTGCCTGTGGGAAAGCAATCTTCTTACCTTGTTGGAAAACCTCTCATCCCACACTGTGGACAATAGCTTGAGGTAAATCAAGACTGAATATCAATCAGACTGTAGGCTGAGGCAGATCTCTGGAAGCTTTGAGTCTTTGCATAATCTCCATGTGGGTCTGGAGCTAGTAAGGGTAGACCCTTGTGCACATCTTGTTCCATTCCAAAGGCACCCAGCCACAGCAGAGGGAGCCACCAAATGTGGATTGCTAATAGCTTCAAACAGGGTACTCAGGACCAGTACTAAACAGTGCCTGACAGTCCTACATTAAAGACTGACAGCCATAGCAGCAGATCTACCTAAACATAGACACAAACCCAAACAGGCAGCAAAAATGGGGAGGCAAAAAAAGCCTCAAATTAAAGAATGAGAGATTTCTACAGAATATGAGCTAAATGAAATGGAGATAAGAAACTTATCATATATAGAGTTCAGAATAATGATTCTCAATAGCATGAAAAATATATAGAAACTATGAAAGAAAGACCAGTAGGAAATGAAAAATGAAATAGTACCAATAAAGAACACAGTGGAAGGAATACACAACATATTAGGGGAAACTGAGGATCAGATTAGTGAATTAGAAGACAAGGTAGAAAAAAATCACTCGATTAGAAAATAAAAATAGTAAATAAAAAAGGAAGACAGCTTAAGGGTGCTGTGAAAATCAACAATATTCACCTCATAGGAATACCAGAAGGAAAGAAAGTGAGCATGTTTGAAGAAATAATGGTAGTAAACTTCCCTACCCTGAGGAAGGCAAAAGTCACACAAGTTCAGGAGTCACAGAGAAGAGCCCAAACAGGCATACACCAAACACATCATAAGTAAAAAAGCCAAAAATTAAAGACAAAAAAAGAATCTTAAAAGCAGCAAGAGAAAAGGAATTTGTTACCTACCTAGGAGCTCCCATAGGAGTGTCAATTTCTGAATTTTCATCAGAAACTCTATAGGCAAGAAGGGATTGGCATGAAGTATTTAAGGTAATGAACAGCAAGGATCTGAAACCAAGAGTACCATATCTTGAAAGGCTATAATTTAAAATAGATGGTGAAATAAAGAGCTGCCCAGACTAAAAAAAAAAAAAAAAAAAAAAAAGGATAGAGAGGTTTATCCAAACTAGAACTGTAAGAAATTCTAAAGGGGCTATTTAGTGAGAAGAAATAGAAAGAGACAGAGATACAGGCATATGTAATTAAAATGGCAATAAACACATACATATGAATAATAGGTACTTAAATGTAAATGGCTTAAGCACTCCAATCAAAAGACATTGAGTAGCTGAATGGATATGAAAACATGACCCAAATATATGTTGTCTACAAGAGACCCACCTCAGAAAAAAATACTCACTCAGAATGAGAGTGAAGAGATGGAAAACAATTCTCCATGAAATGGGACCAAAAAAAAGCTGGGGTAGCAATATTCACTAAATAGACTTCAAAATGAAGGCCATCTAAAAAGGACATCTAACATAATAAAAGAGTAATATGCAAATTACCCAAGACACCTAAGCCATGCTCACCAGCCAAGCCCCGCCTCCCAGCCAACCAGAGCGGCTGTATGCAAATCAGTCCAGCCAAGATGGAGGCCAGCAGCCATGGAGCTAGAGCAAACCAGAAGCTTCTGTTGCAACTGCCTGCCTAGGCTGGCTGAGCCTCTGCTCATGGCCACGCCCACCAACCAAGCCATACCTCCCAGCCAATCAGAGCGGCTGTATGCAAATTAACCCAGCCAAGATGGAGGCCAGCAGCCATGGAGCTAGAGCAAACCAGAGGCTTCTGTTGCAACTGCCTGCCTAGGCTGGCTGAGCCTCTGCTCACAGCCACGCCCACCAGCCAATCAGAGCGGCTGTATGCAAGTTAACCCAGGCAAGATGGAGGCTGGCAAGGCGGCTCTGCACTGGGAGCCTCTGTGGCCGGCATAGCTGTGCCAGGTGTGTCAGCTCAGTGGGGGAGGGGGGTCTGGCCTGGGGCCTCCTTGGGGCATCCAGGAGCACCCGTCCCGGGTCCACTGCCTGGCTTCACCCCCCGGGAGCCTCCTTGGGGCATTCGGGAGCGCCCGTCCTGGGTCAGCTGCCTGGCTCTGCCCCAGGGGCCTCCTCGGGGATGTGCAGGAGCACCCGTCCAGGGTCCGCTACCTTCATCCACCCCCCAGGGGCCTCCACAGGGCGTGCGGGAGCGTCTGCTGCACAGTGTGGAGAATCCGAAGCCAGTCCGCTGCCCGGCTCCACCCCGGGTGTGTTTGCTCAGCAGCAGGGCCCCACCGAGGAATCCTGCACCAGCGTCTGCCCCTGGCTCACCACCCAGCTCTGCGCCAGGTGTGTCCCCTCAGCGATGGGGGCCCACTAGGCACGTGCGATCGTGGGCCCTCCAGTGGGAAACGTCCAGGCCTACACTCACCAGCCTTCCCACCCCCCAGTGCATGAACCCTGAAGGGGATGTGGGCAGCCTGAAAATGGCCCTCAGCCACTCACCCAGGCTGGCCAGGCATGCTAGCAGGTGTACATCCCCTCCCCCTCGAGGTGTCCCAGACTGTAAGAGGGCACAGGCCGGGCTGAGGGAACCCCATCCCCTGAGTGCACAAATTTTGGTGCACGGGGCCCCTAGTTATATAATACTAAAGGGATTAATACAACAAAAGTATATAACCCTGGTAAATATATATACACCAATACAGTAGATCTAAATATATATCTATATTAATAAAAGAGAAACATGCAAATTGATGTCACTTCACTATGCTCACTAGCCAATTGGATGAATATGCAAATTAACTCAACAAAGAAGGCGATTAATTTGCATACATAGGCGCCCAGTGACCTGGGTCCCGGGAACACCATCAGCACCCAAGTCACTCTGAGGTAGGCCCCATGTGAGCCCTGAGCAGCATACGAAGTGTCTGAGCCAGGAGGCTCCTGGGTAGGGGTGGAGCCGACCATCAGAGCTGCAGGGGAACCCCTACCCAAGCCTAAAGCTTCGACCAGAGGTGTCAGGCCTGGGTGAGGGGCCAATCAGGTGATTGAAAGGTGATGGGGGTCATATCTCTGGCTGAGGCATCAGGCGGGGGGCTGAGCCAGAGATCAGGGTGAACTACAGAGGAAACACCTTTTCTGACCATTCATTGGCTAAGCTCCCTGTATGCTACT